>DWCF01000956.1:0-35940 GCA_018230265.1 Delias oraia
ATGGAATACAATCAATCAAGTACAAAAGACATAAGACTTAATTGGATCATATGCATCAAATTCATAAGAATTTAAAGGGCGGCGGTGATCTCTTACCGTAGAGGAGATGCGCATCCGTTGCCTGCTATATCATAAAATCACAAGGAACACTTGTGCCTAGCAAAATTATCTATATATCTTACTATGAGGAGATCTTTCTACAACATTGTCTTCTATATATTCATTCACCGACACATATGGAAAATCGCATTGCGTAATGGTTGTGTAGCCAGTTTTTAAGCCATTTATGTGATATAACTTAGTCGGCCTCTGGTAACCTTAATCTCTCAGCGAAATACGACATTCGTATTCTGAGAGCCCGTGGTATCACTCCGGACAAGCCTGTCCAATTTATCATTCTTCTCCCACGACCTTTAATTACTGTTTTTAAAATGTTAATTATAAGTTAAGGTGGAAAGTAATTTGAAATTTCTAAAGTGGGTTTATGCGTATCTGACAGGAAATCTCTTCATTGCTGAGTGGAGCTTAGTGTCTCGCAACCCACAGTACAAATACTGTTTAAGCTGGTGTTCTGTGAACATATTGTATTCCAGAACTCACTGAACATTTTAGACATGAACATATGAAAATATCTATTTCCTGAGCATATGTTCCAATTCACGGCATACCCCAACGTGTACAGACCCTCGGAGAGCAAGTACTACAGAGTCCTAACCAAACCGCATCGCCCTCACAAAGACAATTGCAAAGCGGCTGAGCGCAAAACAAACCCAACCAATTAACGAGCGCTGAGCGACGATTGTATCGAGTTATCGATTCCTATAATCGATTAATCGTAAGTTGTTCACGAATCGGTTTTGTTGATGTCCGCGAGTCGCATACATCTGCCTAACAAGGCTCGCGATTCTTTGTACTCTCTGCTCTCATGCCTCGAACTAAACATTCTGATATGTAAAAATATGTGTCTTGTTTATCTGCAATATTGACACTCAAGCAAATGTACTGTTGAATCATGACACTGACATTCTTTTGTATACTTTCAAAATATTAAAATGTAAAACAAATAGACGGACAAACCACAAAACTCTATATGTATATATTTTGTCTGTATCAACTAAAAGATACATTCTTTACTAATTCTGAGATACTTATATAATTACTAGCAGACCCGGCAAAGGCTTTTTGCTACATTGAAAAACGATGAACATTCAATATTAACCAATTATAGAAATAGGCTTTACCACTCGTAACATTTAGTTATATGGATAAAGATATTAAAAGATCCTTAAATGTACCTTAAATGTAACAAAACCTCTTAAAAGGAAAACATTCGGAGCAGTTTTGCAATAAACGCTAAAAATAGCCTAGAATGCCTATACCTAAATGAACCATCAATAATCTGTACATCAAAGGAATCCATGTCTGGAATTAAAAGCCACATCTAATAAGGATTCCAAACGTAGGCCAGCATCGAAGGCATGGGAATTACAATATTGCTTCCAAGTCTATTCAAAACAATATTGAGGAAGTGTGAGCGATTGCAATATCTATAAATCGCACCATTTTCTCTCGTTTCAATACGCAAATGAGAATTATGAACAGCAAAACTTAAGTTGTAATAACTCTTTGAAAAGGGAGACTTTCCGTACGTGTTCCTTATAATATAAGTGACCAAGGAAAGAGGGACAGCCATGCCGAAAGATTTCATAATGCCGTCCGAAGTGATACCACGGGCTTATATTGTTTCACTGAGAGAGTGACGGTATCGGAGGCCTTTAAACATGCCGCTTAAGCAGCGTGAAAAAGCCAACAACACAACTAAATCGTGAAGTGCGACGCGGTTGCCCATGGGCAGCAGTGTACTTTTAGCAGGAGACCTGGAGCGTTGTCCGCTATAGCATTAAAAAGTACGTTACGATTATAAGTTATAATTATTATTATAATGACAGCTGCTATAATAAGCTACGAAGACGAAGATTCAAGAACTGGAGGGTCAGATTTCAAAATGGAAACATCCGAAATAACTCTCAATTTGTATTAAAACATATTCCGCGAACGATAATAATTAAACATAGCTTTTGTTTACATTTTTATTTGATATCATCACGATTCTACGAAATACTTGAGGTGTCTACACGCGAATTACACTCTTGTTCCTTTACAAAAGAGCTTATAATTTATCGCAGTGAAGCCTTAGCTCCCGAGCTGTTGTTCTCCACCTCTATATGTAAGTGGAAGGTTTAAGCTAAACATTGCCAACTTAAGTTCACGTATACAATTACAGCCCATGACAAAGATATTGGGAAAATAAAAATGTTGAAAAGTAGAGAAGATGGAATCAATTTCAATGGGATTTCTTTTGTATAGCGAGCAACGGAACAGATGGGTGTTCTGTAGGATAAGAGATCACCAATGGATGACCACGAGAATTAACGCCTTAAGCAATGTAGGGTATAATTCAGTGAAAGACGGTGCACGTACTGTTACGCTGGTATATTGTGAACCCGTGGCGTCACTTTGGACAAGCCAGTTAGAACGTTAGCTTGGTTCTCACATGGGTTAAACAATGTTAAGACACTCGCCCAGCCACACAAGACCTTACAAAGATCTTAAATTATCAATATTAATTTAGATCGGGGATCGAACCCTCTTGCATCGTATGCTTAAAAGTCATAATAGCTAAGTGTTCACAGGTATTTAACTTTGAAATATAATTTTTAAATCGTTCTTCATCTTTTCTAGTGTTTCTAAACCAAAAAATATGCACACAAATATAGTATTTGTAAGTATAACTTCATCACAAGAGCATGTAATGCATTATAATTTTATACAAAGATACGAACCCAATGAATATGCAGAATGTGCATGTTAGCGATTGAGTTATTGTATGTTTGTGTGTGTGTGCGTTTGCTTTTGTTCGGGACGGGCCGGTTCACATCGGAGCAACTTCGAGGATAGAAATGTTTTTCATTCTGTACTTTGTGAAACTTAGAACGGTATTACTTCTTTTACACTTCAATAGTTTAAAAATTAAGGGCAATACAAGTGGCCTGGGCACATATCGCCCTGTCCGATCCGCCCACCATCCGTCGCAGTCACGAGACATTTTTATTACAAAGCTTCATTAAACTCCTAGCAATATTTTTCCGTGAAAGAGGAACATACACATTACATAGTAACAAACTTTCGCGTTTATAATATTATTAGTTTAGTGGTAATGAAAAAGCGTCGACTCTGAGCTGTACCTAACTGAAGTGATGGTTTTTAGGCCCTCCCATACATACCCAAGAAAATCGGGCTACCGATAGAAGACAGTGAACTAAACTAATAGTAATGGTGAAGGAATCTAGTGGCCTTTAAGTATTACGTATGCACTATTTTAGTCTTTGCTTGGCTAATTTTTGATGACATGGGCGTGGCATAACCCTTAATAATAAAACAAAATATGATTTGAATGAAATGGTTTCTATTACAAATATTTTTTAATATTTGATTTAAAACTCCAACCTGTATGCGTACTCGCCGTACACACACGCGCAGAAAGAAATGCATATTTTATGATGTCTGTTCATTTTGCGGTGCCACAAAGAAATTATACGCGCATTAAATCCGTAGGTGTTGCCTTTTTACTCGTTCATATGATGATAACCGGGATTATATTTAAAGGAATCCATTCTTAGACATGAGCTAAGGTTTCTTCAAGGCCTTTTGCAGCTTTAATACGCACTAGGACTGTTTTTGATGGGTTCTGGGCAGCGCGTACGAGGTTATCAATTATCACAGCTGCTAAGAGACCATGGCCGCTCATGGCCGCTTATGAACTGCTCGAGAACCAAAACATGATTCGCACTTTGATTGTATTGGCGGCTGGTCGTTCACGCCATTTTCCCGAAGGCTTGGTGGGCCTCTTCTATCAGCAAACCCGTCAAGAACTTATACTCGTCCGGCCACTTTCGAGCCACTTCAAAGACTAACAAAACTTTTGTTCAGACTGAGAATCGAACCCGGTAAAACTTCTTACAAAGTTAAGAATTCAACTGAAATCTTTACTATAAAAGTTTTATACATACAACTAGATGACTCGATGAATTCCATATCATTTACATATAAAAATAAAAAACATTACATGTAAAATGCAGTCAAAATATGGACAAATATTAATATTTCTACCAACTTATGATAGAGAAGATGTTCTTTAAGCTTCTAGATATTTATTTCTTTTCTTTTTTTAACGCTTTATGGCTTTGAAATATTTCGTATGCACTTATAAATACGACAATTATGAGAGGCTATGTTTTATTTCGAAAATGATAGAGTACATCCCAAATTTATCACATGCCAAAGTCAATTTTCCTTCAATAATTATGTTTCTCCTGATCTCCCACCAATTCAAGATGAAATTTAGCATCCAGCAGTTAGCGAGACGCACGAACTACGTCAGTTTTTCATGGATACACGTAAGATAAGCGAATCCGTGTCTGAAGCTCGTTTTGAAAGGCAAAAAAGTCAAGAGCAATGTTATAAATAATTAAAAAACATTCTTTACATTCAAAACTGGAAATTTAAAAGATTTAAACCCAAATAAAGAAACGAATGACGCATCGATTGTTCACGATATTCGATTACGATCTTCTCGAACTTCCCACTTATTAATATTCCGCCTTTGTCCTTTTTTCACTTCGCCCTCTGCGTATACTCTTCTCCCTCCTAGTCCTGCGGCTATGAACTTATTATTTTTATGTTAATTACGAGTTTTGAAGCGTTTCTATAATTTACTTAATTGCATTATGAGAAAATATTGGATTTATCTCAAATGATGCTGTATATTATTCATATTACCTCAAGTTAATTTGTTAAGTTTCTGTACAAAATATGACTTAACGGAAATTAACAACTCCATAGATATATTTCCAATTGATTGATGTATTGACAATTAAGAAAAAGGTCTTATTGAAGTATTTATTCTATGCTACAATCTGTATTACCATTGAAAATGACAAGTGAACTCAATTTGCTAATTTGTGGTGTTTTTATATTTTACAGTTACATCTAAGTTTACGAGTACACAGATGTGACATAAGAAGAATTCACTTTAAATCTTGTTTACAGACAAGTGTTTTCATACCAAGTAAGGTGTAAAGACGTGAAACTTTTAATAATATTATGTATTTCTTGCACCCGAGAGCCATTCTGAAGGCTATGCTGACGCACTAATTGGACCGACTCGTTACAAGTGATATCACGAACTCACAGAATACTCAGTATGAAATGATAGTTGTACTTCTACTGTGTTTCGCTGAGTAAGTCGCCTGCAACTCAACCAAAGCGTGGAGTGAAGCGTGGTCATCCATATAGGCGGCGGTGTTCGCTTACCATATTGGAGACCCACCGGTTCCGTTGATTGTATTAAAATTATATCTTTTGTTACAGAATTACACAATATTTTTATTTGTTTTCACCAGTCAGGTATACGTGTCTAAATGGATTAACGCAAAACCTACAAATTGAGTTGATTAATATTCATTCTGCTATAAGAAAAAGAGCAATTTAATGTTACCTAATATATGGCTTGCCTAACGCTTCAAGCTCCGAATCTAACAAAAGCACACAATCGAATTGATCGTAATCGATTAATTAGCCGATTAGATATCGATTATCATTAAGCAATTAAACACAAAGAGTTTATGGTGTTGTAAATCTTGCAAAAAGACTCGAATAATAGTTTACAATATCGTTATAGTAATTTATTGACTCATTGGCTTTAAAACTACTCGAATTTAAATATCGGGCGGTGATTTCAATGAGATTTCTATGTGAGATGGATTAACATAAAAAACATAATATAAACGATGTTTTTATTTTAACACAGAAATAAATTAATTAATAATACTGAAATAGTTAATACAAACTGGTTGGCAAACGGACAGGAGTGATTCCCGTAGGATAAGCTGTGCTCCAGCAATAGAGACCCCGCCCCTACCTAGCCGCGGGTGCGTGGCCGGCCTTTTAGAAATAGGTACATTCTTTATTTCAAGGTCTCAAGTCGTATTGGTTAGGAAATACCTGTTCAGGTAGCAGATTTATTGTTCTTATTGGTAATAAACATTTGTATGTTCATTGTATCATCACATTAGCTATGGCATGGGTATCGGGTTCGATCCCCGGTCTGAATAGAATTTACTAATGAATTTATATTTTTATTCATTTCTTGTACTTGGTAGTGACCGGACAAGTATGTTAATACTGTTTCAATCTTAGGCGAGCCTAGCTAAAATATATGCTGACGCACGTTGAGACAGCTGCTCTGGATTGTTACCACGGATTCATCGAATACCAGCGCGAAACAGTACTTATACTGAGATTCAGCGAAATTACTGGAGGCCCACTAACTTAATCGCCTAATTGCCGGAAACTACTAAAGCGCCGATTGCCATGGGCGACGCTGTACTCTGGTACAGCAGTTGTGTTCATTTAAAAAGCAAGGAAATATTGCCATTTAAATGTACTCTTAATATAATTATAATATCAAGGTGTTGCGCTCGACGGAGTAGCAGTTAGTAGCACTAGGAAGAATTCCTACACTTATCATCATTCACAGTATCGCCAGACATAACAATTATTTAATATTTAGCACAGTTCTGCGAAGCGATACAGTAATATATACCATTATATTAGGAGTGACATTTCTTCGTCTGCTGTGATGTTTACAGGAAATACCTACTGTGCAATTTGAAGAAGTAAATAAGGCTTTTATGGACGGATTTACTAGAAGGCTGAGTAGGCTGGAGCCTTTTTTATCAGAAATGAATCATGCACTCCACTATTGCGAGAGGATATGTGGGACTCAGCATTTCAGGTTGCAATACCTGAATAAAAACGTCACAGAACCAGCCGGCGCAATTTCCGCCGGCACCAGTGTTCGATGAGCCTTTTGCCCCAAGTGGAGGTCGCATTTAGCGTTCAACCCAAGGAGCCCAGGGTACGAGGTAAATTACAGCCTGACGTATTGAAAAATACAAAGTCAACTTAAGATTAGTCTCTACACATCAAACAGACTTCACTTGCACTTCACAAACAACATTTATAAGACTCTCGCCAGGCCAATGGGAAACCCTTCAAGAGATCGAAAATTAATTACAAATTATTTAAAATTAACATTTGGACCGGGGATCGAACCTGATACCTCTCGCTTCGTGGTCCGAATCGGCTGGAGCTTGAGAAGGTTTTAGGGGTTGATAGTTTAACTCAATTTTTTCATCTACTACATTTTATATCTTCACGAAACACAGAAGAAGTACCGTTTCATATACAACTACCATTTCTCGCTGAGTATTCTGTAAGACTGCGGTATTACTTTGCATGAGCCGGCTTAAAAATACTTATAATAAAAAATAAAATAATTGTGTTAAAATAAATTGTGTTGTGATAAAAGATCAAATTTGTGGTCTTTTTTGAAGGTACCCATATCCTATCAGTTCGGGAATACGTCTGCAGGCAGCTCAAATTGCCTTAAAACTCCTAGGTGAGGCTACAAACATCGAGGTGACGCGGATAAAACACTGCATGTGCCTCGATGCTCGTCGATATAGTTCAACTCCTCCGAATAGTCTTGCGTATAAAAACGTAATGGAATCCTCAGCCGCTGTATAAGTAAATCAGAGTATCGTTAAAAGTGTAGCAGCGAGACCGTGGGGCACAAATAGGCAAATGGGTTTCCCATTTATCGTGTAATAGTCTGGTCTCATAGTTCGTCCGGTCTGGGGTTTATTGTCGTGGGAACGAATATTTTCACTAACTTAGTCATGCGACTATACTCATTTGCACTGAAGAGTTCTTCCCGATTTCAAGAATCGGCAGCTAATTCGCAAACTTTATTCAATAAGAACTTAAATAACATTAACATAGGCTTCACAGAGGTTTTAGGCTTTTATTTTAAAAACCTTGTAATGAAATTGTAACCTTTGGAAAATTGTATTCTCTTGTATAAAATTGTATTCGGCGTACTAGAACTCATAGAAAATAATTATGAGTAATATAAAACTTATAATGTCACAATATTAAAGAAACGTATTTGAATTAAATTATTCATATTTGTTTGATTAATAAAAGAAAGGTTATTTTAAAGAGCAATGGAAGAATGAACTCCAAATGCTACGACTGCTGTCTTTCCAAATATGACGAGTATTCGAATTAAAAAGCCTTAAAAGCCTTCATTTGGTTTGATTAAAAGTGTTTGAGTAATTGAGTAAAATTATTAATAAATTTCATCGTCAATCGTCAAACTTTCCCAAAAAATCCTTTATATTAATTTAAATTTTATGGAGGTTCTAGATCTCATTTAGGATGTTTTGATGTAAATTGTTTTATAAAAGATACCATAAACTAAATGATATTATGTAGCTTTTAAAATGAAAAATACTTAGCAAATCCTAACTAACTACATTCTTTCTTTTTGATTCTTTGTGATTCCTATTTCTGGCCTGTTTCACATAGTCATACATTCGAAAACATTTGTTTGTTAAAAATTAGTTTTTTTATTAATTTTGTGTTTGTGATGGTTTAGTGATTTTTAATGAAATTTTTTCGAGGTCAATTGACAGCAGTAAATACACACAATCTTCCTATCTACAACGATAAGGCAGTTTGTAGAATAAACAATATAATAAGCCAAAATAAACGGACACATTAATATAGATTGATGAGCTGAAGTTATGAAATCTTCGTTCATTCCCAGCAATTGAATGAATTCGCTCTATTGAGAAGATTAGGGCGACCGAGGTTTTTACAATTACCATTTACCGTGGGGGCCGCGGGCCGGCGATACTGTGCCTGCCCCAATTCCGTTCAGTTGGAAAGCCTCTAGCCCATTTCATAGATTTTAGACTATGATTTCTTAGTTTAAGAAGAAGGATATTTGTTTACGTAATGGAGCAAGCGGTCTTCTCTATGGTAAGAGAACTCATCGCCCATGGACAACTGCGCCATCGTCCGTGCATTGGTTTTATTGCCGGAATTTTACGCTACTTTTTAAAGGGCCTCCGATATCTTAACTCACTCCGCGAAACACAATACAAGCACCGTTTCAAGCACAACTATCATTTGGCGCTGCGTATTCTGTGAGCCCGTGGTATCACTTCGGGCGAGCCGGCCCAATTAGTGCGTCAAAATATTTTTTATAAAACCACTAAACTGCTGAAGGATTTACTTTTAAATGTAACGATGGTTATATAAGCTCATCATCATTTCAGTCGTAAGACGTCCACTGCTGGACTTAAGCCTCTCCCTTGGACTTCCATGAATACCTGTCGGAGGCGACCTGCATCCAGCGTCTTCCGGTACTTCGTAAAATCATGTTTTGCTGGTAGTGAAGAAGCGAAAAGAAATTCTTAGCATACATCTTTTAAATTTGGTTTTTACACTAAATTTCTTAATGCAAAGCTTGATAAATACTAAGAATTTGCTAGTTAAAAAAATATTAGCAGGCTACGGTTCAGGTGGATCTCATCAGAGACTCCCAGCGCCCATGCGCAGCTACGCGCCATAATACGAACTTCCATTATACTGGCTTCGAAGTACCAATTTGAAAGTATACATTATTTTGATGTTTTTACTACCTACTTAATTAGTGATTGCTTAGTATTTTTCTATTATTAAAACCTTTACTAATATGAAACCAAATCCCTTCGTCTGTCTCAAGTATCACTAACATACCTATACTAATTCTATTAAGGGGTATGGTTTGCGAGTCGGTGACGTTTGGCGGGATATCTCTCGATCTACCGAACCCATTATGAAAATTATTTCACTAATAGACGTTACACGCAACTAAAGTATACATTGTTAACCCTAAAAATAAAAGTATTTATCGTGGTAGTGGCATTTACTTACTTACAAACGCAGCCTTAACGATACGAATATTGAGTTCTAGAGAAAAGTAAGAGAGCTTGATAATGCTTATACAATCGACCACAGCATACCTCTCACTTTCATAATTTATATGGAAAGCAACGTTTGCCCGGTCAGCTAGTAATGAGGAGTGTCTATGGGCGGAGGTTATCATCGTCCCCTGCTGGACATAGGCCTCCCCTTCAGACCTGCATGCGTAACTGTCGGAGGCGACATGCATTCAGCGTCTTCCGGCGACCTTTATAAGGTCGATTATCCGCTTTGTGGGTCGACGTCCGACGCCGCGCGTGCTGCCCCGTGGTCTCCACTTTAACGTCTTCGTATGCATAATATGAATTCAGTCGTTCCGAATGTTCCCAGAAAAGCGACTTGAAAGTTGAACGGCCAATGCAAACATTTGTACAATCGATAGTCTAAAACGATGAAAACCGATCACAGAATAAATTAGTGAGTCGTCACATTTCGCGGGGAAGTGTAAAGAATCCACTGTTTTGTGGAGAAACAATTTACTCTGTGTATCCATTATCTTATTTGTATTGCATCTCATTATTGGGACAGTTAGAATCTTTGTTTGAGCAGAGGAATTTGGATTGTGTCAAATGGTCGTAGTGTCAAATTTTTAATTGTTTTTGTAAGAAATACGGTAGCTTTACATTTTATTTATTTTAGTCCGCGCTCTTTCATTGAGCTAACGGATTTTTAATTTTCATCGGCATTCAGCGACACTCGCTACAACTACCGTTTCACGATGAGTCTGTGAGCCCGTGGTATCTTTTCGGACGAGCTGTTCCAAGTGCGTAAGCATTGTTAGCATAGAGCGTTAGCTTCAACATGGCTCTCCTATGCTACGTTGTTACGACCCGCGCGACATATGTCGAGCCCTTCCAGAGGCCGAATAATATTTTTTATAATATATTTTTTATTCAATTTTGTTTTATTACTGTCTAAAAACTTTTATAGCTGGATTCGAACTCAAAAAATCAAAAGATCACGCTTATGTATTATGTTATGTACCTATCTACTGAATATATACGTCTATCTATACTCTTTAATAATGAGGAAATTCTTTCTGAGCTCTCAATATCAAAGAGCCAATATACCCATTCTAAAATTTTGTTAATATAATAATTAAGATCAAAAATTCTTTACGTTTTAAACATATTTTTAAGTCTAAACAACTTCATTTTATGATTATATGAGAAAAATATGATATTATTTTAAGAAAATATTATATCTTTGATATTTCACAAACATGTCTGAAATGTGTTTAGCGGTAAGTCGCAAATGTTGGCAATTAGTAAAGAAACTGTGTCACCGTTAAATAGATTTACATGGACATTTCAAATGTGTCTAATTAAGAAAGTATAGCAATGGATTACAATACACTAGCACTTTTTTATATCTTACCCTAACTTTGGTAAGCCAACGAAATACAATACTAAGTATTTATTGCGTCGGTATTGTATAAGACGCAGTATCTTGCGTATTTTTAGTAATACTATTACTTACCGCTAGCCTGAAATTTTCTCTCTTGGGAATCTTCAGCGTCCATCGTTGATTGCTTGTGGAAGAAACCCTGAAAACAATATCAGTTAAGAAAAGGTTTTGAATATGTAGTGTGGTGTAATCAAGTCTTGTCTTGAATATTTTAAAACCCGGAGCTCAAATGTGATACACGTTAACCACTTAACAATAAAGACTTTTTTTATTCTATAGCGGACAACGGAGCAGGTGAACACCGCCGCACGTGGACAAGTATCGTTTCATGCGGAGTGTTTTGCGAGCCCACGGCCTACGTGCGTCGAGCCAGCCCTATTAATGGGTAAGCTCATGCTGCAGCCGGCTCTCCCGCGAGTGAGGCTGTCAAACAGTGACTTAGGTCAGCTCTACAACTGAAGATCTGCTGTTTTTCACTACTTTTACTTTGACAAATTTGGGATGATACTTATGAAATATATAATAACAGTATAAACCATATAATTTCCAAACGTTATGAGATCCAAAATAATTAAAATCGATTCTTTTGTTATATAGAGGGCAACGAAGCAAGCGGGTCTCTATGTCAAGGTATCTCCGCCGCCCGTGGCCATCTGCGCGACAATCCGCGCTTAGGTTGTATAAGCGGTAGGTATTCGTGGTTCTCCGATATACTCATTCAGCGAAACAGAGTACAAATATTTCCAAAATTGTGAAGGATTAAAAATGATTACCTGCATTTGTAAGTTGGCTAAGTCTTCTAGGTTTTTCCGCATCAACATATTCTGCTGTTCAAACTCCGAAAGACTATTTCCCGCACTGGACGTTGTAGATTGTTCCTTAAAAATTGAAGAAATAATTCCAAAACGCGCTTTGCTACAACCAGTCTTTTTATTTGTTTGCATAATCTACTTTGGGAAGCTTGGAATACATATTGTGGACTGCAACGTCATTTCTTAATATATATTAGCCAATTGACACAATATCATTATACATTATAGCTTATGTTTTATTCTATTGTAAGTGCAATATTATTGCAAAGTTTCATTAAAACTCGTTCAGTAGTTTTCGCGTGACAGAGCAACAAACATCCATCAAAACAAACGTTCGCGTTCATTAGATTAGTAAGATATAATTGCCGCGTGCAGTGCTTTACCTGCCCATCAGTATCGCGTGACACACTCAAATCCAGGGTCTGGTCTCCGTCATCAGAACCGCTGCCGTCTTCCTCCTGGTTCTGACTCTTATACAACCTCATTGATTGCTGGTTTATTATTTGTAAGGCTCTTTGTCTAAAATAGTAAAATATTTATAGGATCCATAGAAGTAGATTGGAGTTGAAATGATTACAAACATAGCCTTTTTCCCGGTTCATTTAAAATGTATTTAAACATAATAAGTCTACATATTGTGTTTACAGTTAATTGTGATAATTTTAATAAAACGTAAATCGTCCTTTTTTCTAATAAAATGGAATTATTATTGATTACATGAATATTACCATTAGAGCCCAAAGTATAGCCCAAACTTCAGTCTTATCAAGTTAGGTATATTGAATTTTTGAATGTTGAATAATTATATTTTTCCAACTAATATTTCTTCTGTATGAATCAGTTTCATTATATACATAGTTCTGAATAGACTTTCAATTTAAAAAATAACTATAATGAAATAGGCCGAACTGAACAAGGAGTACGAATAGTGACCTCTGAGCTTCGATATCGTTGTCTGGTGTCTTCGGCGGCGTTATGTTGGTGGAGCTCTCGTCTTCTGTGCCTGACGAGGACCTTCTGGTGCTCCGTTCTGTGCCATCGCCTGAGTCATGTCTTCGTTTCAGACTTAATGGTAGCTGGGTGAACGCTTTACCTAATAAATATATTTGGGTTAGGTTGGTGTTACGCAACCACTCTGTGGAATCAGCAGGGATTAGAGGTGTTCATGGGCGGAGGGTCATATAACCAAGGCAAGTCTCCTGGCGATTTTCATAAAGATACATCTTTTAAAAAATATAAGCGCTTTGGGTGTGTTGCCGAATCATTACGCTGTTTAGCGGTATGACTGATGGGCCTCTGATAACTTCACTCAGCGAATTACATTATAAATAAGTACATTTTCACGCTGGTATACTGTTAGCCAGTATTCTGTCTCGTTTTATCATCAACAAATTCTGTTTAGTGAGAGTGACGGTACATATAATTTAATCAAAGTAATTTCTAAGTATAAAGGTCACTATTCTCTTGCAATTTGTTGTTGCAAAAGCGAAACTAAACTGACCTTAGTTGAGAAATTTTTGTAACTAATAATATGTAAATGTGTTCTTATAGGAAAAACCTTGAAAATGTTCTATATATATTTCTTATTAATTGAAATTAAACCTGCGTAAAAAATGTAACAGTTCAAATGAGTGAAACTTAATGAAATCATTGAACAGGATGTGATAGGTCCCAATATCTAAATAATCTAAACTCGCTCACCTTGCAGTGCTTCCAGAGCCCGAATCTGTCCGCTTATAGCGTCCGCCACTTCATCAGAAGCTAATCCATATATCCCCAAAAACTCTTTCATAGTATTCATTGCATAATCCCTCAAAATGCGACTCGCTGTGTCACCATTCTGCTGTCCTTCGACATCGTCAGCATTCACTCTTTCGTTACTATTCATGTCTTTCTCTTCTGAGTCCCTTCTCCGCGTCGGCGAGTTGGTTTTGATCAGCTGTGATATAGCAAACGGATTTTTGGCGCAAAACGTCTTATTCTGTAGATTGTTGAAGTTCAGTACCGTTCGATCTTTTTCGGTATCGTTAATTTGTAAGCTATGTATGTACGACCTTTGAAATGTATCGACTTTCTTATCATCTAACCTATTTTCGTAATTATCTATGTTTTCATTTGAATCTGTACTGAGACGTCTGCTGAGGTCCACAGCGCCGGCTTTCAATAAGCTAAAGTTTTTAACAGCGATCTTTGAGTCTTCCTGTTCAACAGTCCGGTCACCATTCACTGGATTTTCATTATCACAGTTTTCCGATTCGTCCGAGTAGTTAGTCGCGTTTGGGGCACAGCGTGGCTTGAAGTTCTTTCTCTTGTTCCTTTTTGGCATGTTGTAATAGGGCGACATGTGAGGGCTGTGCTCTTCCGGGTTGTCGCTGGCGCCGGTCCAGGAGGCGGCATGGAGGTAGATCGGCTCTTCCGGTGGCGGTTGCAGCCGCTCGTGTATCGATTCCTGATGCGCCGCCATCGCAGCAGACATTGCTCTAAATCAAACGACCCGAGAGCGACCTGAAACAATGCGCCATTACAAACAATTAAATTTGAATTCAACACATTTTGTGTACAATAATATGATTCATTTTGTTTCAATATAAACGGAGACAATGTGAATTAACAATAGTCTTTGTTGGCTGAGATTAGCTGAACACCGCCATGTTTTGAGTTCACGATTCGGTTTGTTTGTTCAATATTATAATATCGAATTTGGTTGCTGTAAAAAAGCTATTGTTTTAATAACATTTTGGCTTGCTATGCCTACCATTTGAATGTAATCTATATATAAAATAAACTCGGGTTTGTTACCCATATGACTCGGACCAATTTTCATGCAATTTCGTATAGAGATAAATATCCTGCATTTAACATGCGGACGATGGAGTAGGTGTGTTCCTATATGGTAAGATAACACAACCGCGCCATTGTCCGCGCATTGGTTGTGTTGCCGGCTTTTTACGCCGATATAAGCAGCCTTTTTAGGGCCTCAGATATCCTCACTCACTCAGCGAAACAACTACCATTTCACGCTGAATAATCTGTGAACCCATTGTATCACTTCGGACGAGCCGGCCCAAGTAGTACGTCCGCATATGCTTCAGTATGGCTCTCCCACGGATGCGACACTATTAAGATACTCGCCCGGCCACTGTCAACACCTTTCAGAGACTGAATAAATTCTAAGTTAAATTATAATTTATATTTGTCCCGACGGGGATTCAAACCCAATGCGTCTCGCTTCATGGTGGACTAAGGTCAACTTAACACCATCACGTTTTGAGTTCACGTATAATTTTGTTTGTTAAATATTATAAATTGTTTTATAAATGTTTTGGCTTGGCTGGCCATATCCAACACCTCTATCTCTACCATTTGAGTGTAAAAAAGAAACTTGGGTTTGTTAAACCATTCATAACTCAAGGACACTTTATAAAATTTCGTATGAAGGTAGCTTCTGAATTTACATGTTGCTTTTTGTCTGGTAGAAAGATGGTTTTAGTTTCGGTTTTTGGAGTTTGACGGATCTTAAGATTGCTGAGGGTACATCATTGGAAACGAATCCAATATTCAATAATATTTAATAATAAAAAGTGTACGCATTTTTAATGCACTTACCAGTCAAAATGCATATATAATCCAGTTTCATTCTAAAAAGCCAAATAAATATGTTTTTCAGTCTTCATTAACACCCACGAAAAGAGATGCTGCATCTGAAACAAAAGAGAAAAACCATCAAAACGACAACATATATACATTTGCTTATTTCTTTCCTTAATAATATAGTTATTTCTTATTCGCTAAATTTTACAAGTGTTTGTTTACTTCAACAAGGGCATGCTCCAGTCTCGTGGATTATGGGTAGCGGCTTAATATCTCATTCAATTAGAAAATAAAACTATCTACTATGTTCCCGGATGCAAATAATGTGTTCCCTGCTGCCTGTGACGTGTCAGTGGGCACGTAACTGGCAACAACAACACCACTTCAATTCTGCCTTAAACCAATCTCTCGGGCGGTTAACATAGGTTTGCAGTGATTTGTATTCTTGAGTTATTTCGATTTTTCAGGATTGTACACCTTCCTGCAGCATCTACCGTGTCAGTGTGAAATTGACGAAGACGGCAAATAACGCTTCTGTTGATACCAAAAGAACAAGATACCTACAGCTCTTAGCATTTCGTCGACGGTGAAATGACGTCGCTCCATGACATAGGAAATGTCCTCAAATTCAAATTACTCCAAAACTGTTTTCAAATTATTGTTTCAATTATAAAATTATTAAAAGAAAACGCTATAAAATTCCTATAACTGCATTTGCTTTTGAATTTGACAAAAAAAACAAAGAAACTCGATTTTTTACAATAAATCTAGAGGACATACTGACTGTATGTCCTCTAGATCAAGAAGTTTACATAGGTATTACCTACTTGGTAAGAAAATTTATAATAATTTTCTTTTTTTATGGTATAGGGGACAACGGAGCATTTGGCATTTGGCGGCCATGGTCAACCGCGTCAGTCCGCGAAACACAGTCGAAGCTATCATTTCACGCTGAGTATTCTGGAGCCCGTGGTATCACCTGGGACACGCCTCATTAGTGCGTCACCACATGCTTCAGTATAGCTTTCCCACGCGTGAATTCATTCATAATTTCAAATAGTTTGTGTTGCTTAGACTTTTTTGATGTATGGATTTTCATTATCGTACAAAAAGTACTATAACATAATTTAATGTACACTTGAAATATAATAATATTCATTACACAACAGTTTCCGCCTTCTAAGCGTATTCATAATTAATGGACGTAATGCGCTCATTTTAAACTAGAAAAAAAATAATCATATTTTTGATTGATTGATTACATTATTTTTGAGAAAACAATTTTTTAGTTAATAGATTCAATGAAATATTCAAAAACATTATAACTTCCTCTACTTGGGAGGGAATTGACGCAATCATTGGGCCGGCTCGTTCTTATACCACGGGCGAATACAATACCACTGTAACAGGTTGTTGTTTTTCTGAATAAGTGAGGATACCGAGGCTCTAGTATAGCTTGCTTAAAAGCCAGAAACACAACCGTGGGGATGGCTGTTGTCGTTGAACCAAAGGAATTGGAAATTAAGGACCACTTTTTATACTTATAGCCGGGCTTCCCAATTTGATTTACCGTATGACGCCCTATAGAATTGTTATTCTTCTTGCGACGCCACTCCCCCTCCATAGTCATAGCTACCTATTGTACTGTAAATAAAAACAGCAGTAGTTAGCCCAATACGCGGTTATCAGAAACACTTCGGAATATATTTAATGTTCTTTATTACATAATACGTACAAAATGTAAATCAAGAGACATTCATTATGATTGCAATTGTTTGTGGTTAGTAATAAGAAGAGGGGTGAGAATGAGACGGATGTGCTTGCTTTTCTGAGCACACTTTCTGAAATCGAGGCTCAAATCGCGACGCCCTGGCATATAGGCCCGCCGCCCTGGGGCACACGTCATATTCTCAAAGAAACGCTAATATATAAAGAGAAATCGAATGAAATGCTTAGTTGAATGCTTAACAAACAAAGTTTGAACTTTGATGTAATATTTCTGAGAAACACGAAACTTGTTAAAAGTTTTATTCTTTTTTAAATTTTAGCATTCATCTGTCTTTTTTAAGATTGAAATTTATCTTATCTGAGAGATTATATATTCTAAAAAAAGTGTAATTTTGATATATACCTAATATATCACAATTACATTTTTTATTATAAATTGTATTACGGGTCATATTTTTTTATGTTATAGCGGAGAACGGAGCAAGCTTCTATATGGTAAAAGAACAGTGTAGCCCATGGACAACCGCACCACAGTCCGCGCATTAATTGTATTGCCGGATTGTTAGGCCCTTAAGGAGACATTTTAAGGGCCTCCGATATCCTCACTCACTCAGTGAAACACGGTAGTAGCACCGTTTCAAGTACAAGTACCGTTTCACGTTTAGTATTCTGTACAATTTTTTTCATTTTGGGTAGTGAACCGCTATCCATGGCGTTTGGCAGCTTATATTCAACCCAGAAACGGAGCCTTTGAAAGGTTTCAGTTTGAGACCCACCTGCTCCGCTGTCCGCCGTAGAATAAAAGAATTAAAAAGTCTAAATGAATCAAAAGTGTATTAGAATAAACAAGTTTGACACATATCTCTCAACGATATTAAAAATAAACAATCCATTGTTTCTAGAACGTTTCAAAATATCGACATCTAGTCAATTGACATGTTGACATTTATATATCGGCTAGTGATGTCCTATCGATAAAAAACTGGCCAGTGATGTAATCGTCGATGGAAAAATTCTTCTCAAATTTAACGATCTGTTTGCGAGTGATTAATCTGACTTTGAAATACTATCACACATTGATTGAATCGTATGAATATCATTATGTTCGTAGATTAGTTAAACTATATTTCTGTCTCCTTTTTGTAGCAGCTAATACACGTTAGCGAGACTGGGACAGAGTTTGGTGACCTTGTTTCAAATAAAGCAACTTTTAGATCCCTAATTTCATTTCTGACTTAACACTTTTCCGTGCGAGAGCCATGCTTAAGCACTAATTGGTCCGGCTCGTTCTTACTGATACGGGCTCACAGAATACTCAGAGTGTTCTTGTACTGTGTTTCGCTGAGTGAGTAAAATTCCTATAGAGTTAACCGACTGTACAGAAAGTAAATACGAGAATCTTGTAAGAAATACTGAAATTAAAAAGCTATGAAGGAAACTCCTGCACAAGCACCAGCTGGTGCCATCCAAACCAGCGAATGGAAATTAACCAACCCTTGTAAATTTCTTAGTTCTTCTCGTAAAGGTATATTTTTCGAACCGATGGTAGCTTTATTATTGTAAATTGACTTGCAAAAGTAGCACAGCGCGGTGTTCGGCGTGGTTGTACATGGGCGGGCGTTCCGACCATAAAGGAGACCCACTTGTTCTGTTGTCCGCCATTCCATAAAAAACTTAACCAATACGTAGATCTGTCTTTTTTCTAATGACAAGCCGATGTTTTCCTGCCTTTCAACTGCCTGCCATTATCGAAGCGAATCGGCGGCCATTATAGTGGCGTTGCCTTATCCGCGGTAACCTTGCGCGCACAATATTCAATAATAACAATAAAACACAATTACATACGCGCATGTTTTATTAAGTTTTTCAAAATGGCGGTTGAAGGTTAACGGAAGTGATTTTCATAATTTTAAAATCGCACTTGTACATTTGAAATATTTATTACAATTACTTATATATTGACTCCTGCGGATTCGTCATAACGTAATTAAAAAAGGCTTTGCAATATGTATGTAGGCGACTATGTCGATTAAGAACTCTTTTACATTGTACTGCGATCATACCTTTTCGTAATATATGATTTAAATTAATCTAAAGAAAAATATAATTTTCTTTTCAAACATTAAACATCACCTTTATTTTACGAAGGCTTTATGAGAGGCTTGCTGAGAGGTATTGAAGCAAATGTTACGCTATTTTTCGGGTAGCCGCGAAAAATTACAACGGCCTTCAGAATAGCAGACTGAAACATCACTTCCTGTATTCCGTTGAGTGACTAAGGTGAACGAGGAGAAAATTTCAATATTATTTATTACAAAAAAACGAATTAAAAATCTTCTCCTAAATTAAAAGCGTTGCTGGATATAATTGTTATTTTTATCACATCCCTCGTACTCAAATATTTAAATTCAACTGCCAGTTATTTTTAAAAACCTTATGAAATAGCTTAGTTGGAAATTTGAAGGTATTTTTCATAAGTACGTTCGTATCCGTCCCAAGTTACGCATCTCTAAGAAGTGATAAGGTAACAGAATTCTGATAGGTACAGCCTTCTCGGAATGCGTCTGACAACTTTGTAAAAACAAATGTCTATAAAAAATATATGACTGACAATCTTTTGCACTGATTATTCATATAGTCCATAAATTTTAAACTAATTTTAAAAAATAGAGTAAAACGAAACCTCAGTGTTTGTAAGATTCAATAATTACAGCAATTTAAAATAAAATTAAAATCGTTTGTATAATTTTTTAATGTTTTGATATTGGATAAAAAATAATTCCATTTCCTAATATTTTATTTCCTAAAAATGATTTCCGCTGTTGCGTCGTAAGAGATGCAGCTAATTCGACTATTTTATGTACATAGATACCAAACAGAGAAGTGTTCAGAAACAGGGCGGTGATTAAGTGGGGTGCAATATACCCCGGAGGATGAAGGAGCCATGGAGTATTGGGAGCCTCGTAGCTAAGTGGTCTACCACGAAGTGACCGGGTACCAGGTACCAGGTTTGAATCCCGGTCCGGACAGTTGTAATTTAATTTACTGTTATAACTGTTAACTCTGTGATTCCCAACTGATTCGAGAACACACTAGGCCTTCAAATATTCGCGAACCTTTTTACAAAATATACAGCAAACGAATCCCGAGGGATCCGCCGACCAAAGCTTCGGGAACACCACTCTAACTGATAGTCATACTCACTTGGCGCAGGGGGCACCGCAACCACCGAGCTCACCAACTTCGAACTCCTACTAACACCAAACTCTTACTTATAACTGCTTCTTACTAACATCGAACGGATAATGATGTACAAACTCGGAGATAAGTTAGCGTAAACTGACGACACGGCCCATGGCCCACCCGGTAGGTGTGCGGTTGTTGAGATTAAACGAGTGACAATTAGTCAGACGCTGAGCGCGCAAATTTTGATATAAAGTTACAATAACAAAGTCGACAAATTCTGAGAGGATTCCTGTCATTTTCGGTATCGGATTTCATAAACATTCACTTCTGTGTCATCAGTCGTTGCATTACTGATATTTACGCTTACAGGACGGCTTCAACTATTTGTTTAATATTTACCTACTTACTAGGTACTCCTACTGTGTTTGGGTGAGCGAGCATATCGGTGGCTCTTAAGAATGCCGTTCAAGCGGCGTCCAAAGCCGGTACCACAATCAATGCGCGGACTGTGGCTCGGTTGGTGTTGGTTGTTCTCTTACCATATGGCAGATAAGATAGACAAAATATATAAAAGTGATCGCATTAATATTCCCAATTGAAAAATCAGGAAACAAGAAGGCTTTATTTGAACACATGATATATTAAAATGTGAAGAATTTAATTATTATTAATTTTTTGTATAGTATAGAGGACAACGGAGCAGACGGCTCGTCTATACGGTAAGAGAAGACCGCCAGCCATCACCCACAGTACGCGCGTAGGGCGTGCTGCCGGATTTTTACGCCACGTACCGTTTCATGCTGAGTATTCTGTGAGCCCGTGGTATCACTTGGCTCTCCCACGGGTGATTAGAAGTAGCGACTAGAAGGCAGACTACAATAATTGAGAATATATTTCGTTAAGCAAAGCAAACAATAAATTAAAAAGCAAGCCGTGGTCCGGCGTGCACTAGGGCGCGGCTAAGTGGAGGAAAAAACGAATGAAACTGGAAATAAAGAAGAGATTCCGGAATAATGCTTATTCATTCCATATTCAAAATCGAACTCCCAAATAGAGGCGAGCGGCCGCGGCGCACGGGGCGCGGCGCGGCCGCTCGCGCGCTCGTTGCCTGCGAGTGCGAACGAGATGCCCGCCTTGTTATGATTGACAGCTGAGAACGGCTAGCCTTGAAATATTTGAAACATTATATTATAAAGTACACTATCTTCTACGGACACACGGGCGCTGCGCTGTCTGTATTTGGACCATTCCAACATGTCGCTTATAAATTTATTTTTAATAGTATTTAAAATGCGTTTGAAGTAAAAAGAAAAATGAGATGCAACGATATGTTTTACTAATACACAAACTACTTTTGAATAAAATCAAACTACCGATGTGTACGTCTCATGTTTTCTTGTATAGCGGCCAACATAGCGGGTCTCCTTTACGGTAAGAATCCACCCGCCACGGGACAAATGCGCCACGTTTTGCGATAATTCGAACCTCTATATTATGTTAAAGTTAAGCCTTAGAAAATGCCTTTATATTTGAAACTAACTCAATACATTTTTAACTCATCGCCGTCACGTTCGCTTACAAAACGGTGATGAAATTTTATTTCGAGACTGAAATGGCGCTCGGGCCGTGTGTAGTCCCTCATTACCCGTACGGATAATGGCGGTCGCTAGTTCGTTTTTAGAAACGTCAAGTTTCTCCGGAACACGTTTTAAATCATATTTCGAACGTTTTTGATTTAGATCGTTGACTTTTTAATTCGGAGTTCGACGTAACCCGTCTCGCGCCACTTTTTTCTTACGTTCGGTAATTAAAGCGCTTATGTGCCTAATGTTCTGCGATGGACGCTTTGGAATTGAAATCACATAACAATCATGCTCTACGCATTACATTACAACTATTACATTCAATTAAGAAGAGCAGAGAAACATCTTCTCCAATAGTAAGTGTTAGAAGCCGCTACATTTGATCTTGAATCGTGCGAAGCAGTCCACATTCGCCGTTAGGCTTCACATTTTCTCCTCGACTTTAGCCTATCATATTTTTTCAAAGGTAGGGATCCTTAGCAAACCGCCAATAATTTATCCCATAGAATAAAACGAACCCAAAAATGATTTAACAAATTCAGCGGGTTTTGTAGCAACTTAACTTACCTTTGTAATGCTTGTGTGTTATAATTTGCATTGTTTTTTTAATGTTGCATTGTTAACATTTAAATAATAAAATTAAATGAAAAACATTTTTCAAAGAAAATTATAAACTTTTTAACGTAGTCATTCTACGAAATTCGTAGCATTGATCCCTGTCTATATTTAAAAAAAACCATTACAAAAAAATGTTTATTTTAAGTAATTAGTGACTATTTAAACAGCTCAACTATTTATAATGAATTTTGGCATATTTAATATTTTAATCATTGCAACTTTAAATCTTGTAATACAATTTTCTATAACATAGCGGGAAACGAAACAGGCGTATCTCTTCTGTGGTAAGAGATTACCGCCATGCATGAAGAAACGCGCCACAAGTTGCACTTGGTCTTATTACTGACTTTTTGCTCTATAATGTCAAGGGCCTGCCAAACTTGCTCAGCGAAACACAGTACAAGTGTAAGTGTGCTCTGTAAGGCCGTGATATCTCTTCGGATGATCTTGTCTTATTGCGTCAGCATGGCTCTTCTCAGTAGAAGAGCCATGCTGACGCAATAAGACTGACTTCTCTTACCAGTGTAAGACAGTGTTGAAACACTTTGCCGCCCATTCAAACCCTTCCAAACATTTCCAAAGAGAGAAAAGTATACATTTTTATTCGTATAATTATGACATTTCTCGTTTTGTTGTAGGTTAGTTAGTTACGAGCTTAAATTTATTAATTACTATTTAGATAACAGACAACCTTATAAAGGTCGCCGGAAGACGCTGGATGCAGCTCGCCTCCGACAGGTATTCATGGGAGTCCAAGGGGAAGGCCTGTGTCCAGGAGTGGACGCCTCGCGGCCGAAATGATGGTGATGATGATTTAAATGATTTTAAGTTATAAAGCTATAAACATTAGAAGATTGAAAACTTTATGGAAATTTATGATAAAAATGTAAACAAATGAATCAAATCAATTATGTAAGCTGCGGGTACGTCACGGTCACTTTTCTTAATGATTTAATATTGCTACAAACAATATGGATACGCTGATTTTGTATGACATTACTCGGACATTATTCTGTGTCTATTTTAAAAAGAGTATTCAAGTGCAAAGCAAATGGCCACACTTATTATTCAAATCTGGATTAAAGGTCTTTTCAACCCAATATGATTTAGATAGCTTCAAAAGAGCGTACAGCCACATAGGCTTGCAACGCATTGACTAGCTGACAGACTTAATACTTCTGCAAGAGCCATGCTGACGCTCTAGTTAGAGAGGCTTGTCCAAAATGATACCACAGGCTCATAAAACACCAGCATGATACAGTATTTGTAGTTTCGGGGACTATACTCAACTAAAGAGCGTGGCGCGCTCCGTGGGCGACGGTGAATTCTTGTTATAAAAATTGTGTGCAATATAAAACAGCACCCATGTACATCTATGTACGTACATTCTCAGAATGGACATGACATTCAATCTCTTCAGTACCTTCAGAACCTTCGTTCTAATTAATGTGTAATATTCAATCAAACAAGCGGATCATAAAAAGCATTACATAGGTCGATAAATCAAAATGCCGCCTACACACACGCCGTGAAGCGTGTAATTTATTAAAAAATTTATTCTTTTCAAATTAATTCGCGTGGAAAATAGATAAAGGCCCACGCGAGGTCTATTTAATTATGTAGCTATTAAAATTGAAACGGTAATCGGTCAAGTAACGTCGTTGAAAAGCATTCGTCGCTATATCGAGTTTCCAAGCTCGCGAGGTAAACAAGCAAGCGGTTCACGCAGAGGAGAGCCATGCTGAAGTGAAATAGGAGGTGCACTCAAATGGAGTTCCATACTGTGTTTCGCTGAATGAGTGCGGGACTCGGAGGCGCTTAATAATGCCGCTTAACTGGCGTCCATGGCCGACGGCGTTATTTTATCATGTAGGATATCCACCTACTCCGTTGTCCCCTCCATCCATAATAATCAACGATAAGCAATACTCGGTCTATGGACACCTCCGACTCAAACTGGGCCGCGAGTGCGTGGATAGCCTCTACATGGAGGAAAAAGAGAAAAGATAATTGTACTTCCAAGCAACAGAACCGAAGGCAACAAAATAGCACTCCTATTCAAATAAAATAGAAAGGAAACAGTAGATTTTTCCGTGAAAGAGGCCGTTAACACATTCGCATCAAAACTGGGCATGTCCTCCCAATTCCCCTCGTCACATTGAAAATATATAATCTGGGTGTGAGGATAGGCAGCGGACTCATTTGCAAAACTAGGCAGCGTAAGAAGCATTATAACATACTAGACAATGAAAGGCACGTGAAAATATTATAAATCGATGACACAATTAAACATAAGTCCGATATTGCAATAAATATATTATTATTCCGCGTACGTCCGTGCATGTCGGTCTGTCACTATTTGCTACTTAGACAACTGTGCAAATCAATCATAAAAAGAGGTTTATTTTCCGTAATCAAGCATGTTGAAACGACTTAAACATCGTATTTATAAAGACTTTTGGGATTGGCATATATTCAAAAAAGTATCGGGTTCCAGTCGCAGTGTGAACAATTCATTCATTGAATTAGTAATTTATTCGGTCTTCGGCAGGGCGTGACAGTGGCCAGGCGAGTGTTTTAACATCCTGTGTCTTAATCTTATGCTGAAGCATATGCTGAGGCATGAATTGAGTCGGTTCGAAGTGAAGCCACGGGCTCACAGAACGTGAAACGGTACTTGTAAAAACGCGGAAAAATAAGGTTGTCCTATAAACTTATGTTAAGCAAAGTTAAGAAAAATACTTGGCTACACAAATTATATATTCTCGCAAAAGCACGAACGAGAGGTTTTCTTTCATAGTTTTGGTACTTAATAAATAAATATTGATAAATAATTACATAAGATTTTTTATGGAAATGGTAGCAACCGAGGCTCAAGGAGGCTCACCTAGGGTTACCGGTTCTTCACCCATACACCATAGCCCTTGCAGAACCGCGGGCGTGTTGCCCTGCCCGTCTTTAAGGAATATGTACGCTCTTTTTTAAAAAGTTACTTTCTCCTATATGTACTTTTAGACATATTTTCTATGGTCTATCACAGAAATATTTTCTATACCCCAAAGGATGTGTTGAGAAAGTCAAGGTTTGTCTATAGCCATAAACAATGCTACTCAATATTTATACGCACACCAGGAAGGGCGGCTTACTTCGAACTGTCATTAAATTCCTCACACTTTTCTCATTATAATTCATAAATTTCCGGCGCAGTGGCAATTGTCAGTCGTGGCACGCGCGCGGTTACTTGGCCATTTCTGTAATGTGGAACTGCTTTTACCAACAATTTTATCATACTTACGAATTAATAATTCGTTTCATTGGAGGGCAATTCATTCATAAATTGCTTTGGTTAAGTAACGTGAATCTAATTTCTAATACAATTTAACTTTAAATTGGCAATTTTGCAAAATTTCCAACGTATCCAATTTATGTTTATAAAAAAACTAGTATTTGCGCAATTTAAAATTGGTTTGAATAAAAACCTGATTGATCGTGACCCAGAAAACTCATGTACGTAATAGACGAATTTTATAACACTTTATAAAAAGACTTTCTGTCAGTCTGCAATTACGATAAGTTTTACGAATTTAGTTGGAAGAGCCTCGTTTCTAGGAGATTGAGTCGAAACAGGACTTCATTGAAGTTTTCCCAGCATTCTATTGTGTATTAATATAGACATAATCCTGCCTCTGTTCCATAAACCAATGCGTTGAGTGTGACGCGGTTGGTGATTGGCGGAGGTGTTCTTTTACCATGTGGGAGACCCACTGGCTCCGTTGTCCGTCATCCGATATGGATGTGCGTAGCCGTTCCTTTTGCAGGCTGCTTGCAAGTGGCTGATTGCCCGCAGCAGTGCAGTAACGCTCAGTCGTGGAAGGACGAATTTCGAGGTGATACGGACTTGGTATTGGAGATAAAAGCGAAACGAAAGGTCGCGCATTGCTCATTCCCCTAATACAATAAAGCCGCATTCCCAGTTAGGCTGCATATGACAGCTACGAGGCGTGGCCTCTATATATACATAGTGACACACGGACGCACACACGGTAATTCTCCTTTGTATGCAAATAGAAAATTATCTAGTCTCGAAATTGTAATCTTTAGATCCCACTTGGAATTTCTTCATCTTTTGTATAGTACTTTTTTCTTTCATAAAGATGAGCCGGAGCTATTATGTCACCACATGCATATATGAGAACTTTGAATAAATCGAAATCGTTTATAAAGCTTGCTTAGAGTTTTTGAACGACAGCTTGGGATTTGTCGTAGCAGCTTTCTGCTCTTCGTCTTCTTCGTAATTCGTGTCTGTTCTTATTAGATCTGGGAGGCTGAACACTCTGTATCTTTAAATTTTACATCAACGAGCGATAAATGTATTAATTATGTTTCAATTACATAAGTAAATGAAAAGATGCGATTGTTGATGATAGAAGCGGTTCTTCGTGTGAACCGATCACACAGCAGGTGGGCCTCCTATATGGTAAGAGAACGCGCCCCTACCGCCAACGGCGCCACATTCTACACTTTCGTTGTCTTGCGGCTTTTTACGGCATCATTTCAAGAAGCTCCGAAATCCTCACTCACTCAGCGAAACACAGTACAAGTTTCACGCTGCAATAAATGAAAAGATAAGAATTATTTACCAAAAATGAGGTTCCATAACATATATACTGATCACAATTTATAAAGTATGATCACACGCATAGTGACTACGCAGAGAAATTAATGAATAATCGTAAACAAAACAGTTCCTTAACCCACGAGTCCTTCTTACATAAGTAAACACTTAAAGGCTCAATAGAATCTTATGATCTATTTTTAGCTTAGGACAACGGAATGGTGGGTCTCCTTTATGGTAAGAGAACACCGCCGCCCATGGACAACGGCGTCACAATCCGTGCATGTGTTGTGTTGCCGGTTTTATACGCCGTTTAAGCGGTATTCCTAAAGCTCTTCGATATCCTCACTTACTCAAGACATCCTGCGCCGAGTGTACCGTAGTTGTAGAGTGGGCGGA
Organism: Delias oraia; assembly: GCA_018230265.1. Lineage (NCBI taxonomy): Eukaryota > Metazoa > Arthropoda > Insecta > Lepidoptera > Pieridae > Delias > Delias oraia. The sequence continues at coordinate 27,876 of DWCF01000956.1, forward strand.
GGTGTACCTTCTCCTACCACATAGGATACCCAACTACTCCGTTGTCCGCTGTATCATAAAAAAATAACGTTTATAAATGAACATAAATTTTATTTATTTCTTTTACGACGCAATTGAACATTTTAAATTTTACTCTTAATTTGACCGCAAGTGCGTAGCCGGTCTTTTAGAAATAAGCGCGATCTATCTTGATGGTCCCTAAATCGTATTCCTTTGGAAAAACCTAAGGTAGCACAAATATCTTAAATCAAATACATAGTATTCGGTAATTTTTTGTATTTATAAAGAATTAAAAATATTTCTATAGAGCAGAGTTTTGTCGTCGGCCGTCCAGGCCGCGTGCGGCGCGACGTAGCGAGCAGGTCCCAATCAAAATTCTGTAACGGTAGCCTTTACTCGGAATCAAATAAAATATAGCATAAAAATAATTGCTTATTGTTAGCTCTGTGGAAACACGCGCGCAACAGGAAAGACAACTCGTTCCACATTCAAATTAAAGTAAGGAATTCGAATACGCGATTGTCATTGGTTGACAATCAATCATTAGACTTTTTGAAATTCGAATTCCATGACGTGATCTATGATATCTGTAGTTCGGATCGAATTATTTTGATACTTTGACGTGTCGTAAGAGATTTCTTAGCGGCTCACATTCGACGCTCTGATTTCTTATAGAGCATTGCTTCCCAAACTTTGGACCGAATGCCCGAATGAAGATATCGGAGGCTCTTGAAAATGCCGCTTAAGCGGCGTAAAAGGCCAGCGACACGACCAAAGCGTGGCCTGTGGCGCGGTCGTTCATCAGCGGCGCTGTTCTCTTACCATATCAGAGACCCACTGGCTCCGTTGTCGGCTATACCATTAAAAATACCTAATCTGATTTGTTTGTTGTTTAGTTTGTATAAGGGGTCCGCGAAAATAGTCCATGTATAGCTATGGGTCCGTGGTTATAACAGCCTGGGAACCGGTGTTCTTGAGGAATGATTCTTACCTTAGACATCTCCCATAGAGCAAACAATTAAATCGTCGGTCATCATAATTGTTGTTTTAAAGAGGCCGTATCGTCAAGAAACACTTCAATTTACACATTTCCAATATTTACTCAAACGATTGGGTTAAGCGCTTATAAGTTTGTTGTTCATACAAATGTACATATTGTTAAATGGGAGGGAATTCTTCTGCATTCATTCATTATTGTTATACATTTTATTTACTTTTAAAGAACAAATGCCACTGCCTATGGAATTAGTTGATAACTTGTCACATAAGGTCCTGATTTCGAATTCTACGGAAACAAATTATTGAGAAGGCTCAAAATGGAATGAAGTTTTTATAAATGGATGCATAAAGTAATTGTAAAATGAAATTTCAAAAAATAAACACTGATATAGATCTGCTCAATGCTCAATTAAGATAAAACATTTTACTTTACAGAAAGACTTCGTTATTATTTCATCTACACTTTGGTTTGTATGTTCTAAATATTGTCTCTCCGTAGTGGCCTTCCTTTGTGTCATCGAGAAGTTTCTTCCAAACTTAACTCAAGTTAGAAATGTCTTTTCATATTATTTTTAATTATTCAGATTTAATGTAACGTGGTGTTTTAAATTTTTCATTAAAGTATCAAATTCGAGTAAATGAACTATAATTAAAATAAAAATAGATCTATAAACATTTGAAGCAAATTATACGCTAGACATCCCATAATCACGGCTTAGATTCACACGAAACTTATCTGTAATCTGACATGACTAACGGTTCATACTCCGAAGAGGTTTTACTTGTAAAAACCACGACAAAAATAAAAAGCTCTCCGAGAGAAGAACAAAAATCGACGGAACAAATAAAATACTATAATTACTAAGATTCTATATATTGTCTAAGAGTCTATAATCTGACGTAGTCACGGTCATTGGAGTAACGAGCTTTTACGAATAAAGCTGCTCTTGACGGAAGAAAAAGAAGCTTTTTTGTAAAAGATGTATTTGAATAAGAGTAATTGAAGCTGTTGATTTGAAAAAGAGAGCATAAAAATGAATTATCGATTCTTTGTTTTGGATGGATCATATTGTGTTATAATTTAAAAATAACCCAATATATTACAAACATTATATATATATACTAATATACACCTGTAGGAGACCCATGCTGAAGTATACGCTGATGCACTAAATGGGCGGGCTCGTCTGTAGTGGTACCAGGGGATCACAGAATACTCATCGTGAAACGGTTCTTGCACTGTGTTTCACAGAGTGAGTGAGGATATCGGAGGCCCTTAAAAGTGCCGCTTAAGCAGCATAAAAATCAAAAAGCCGCAACACAACCAATGTGCGGACTGTGGCGCGGTTGTTCACTGGCGGTTCCGGTCTCTTACCACATTGGAGACCCACCTGCTCCGTTTTCCGCTACAGAATAAAAAAGAAATTGTATATATAAAATCAATATGCATAATGAAACAGTAAAACAACGAAATTGGCTGGACAAAAAATTGGAGCGACTCAGCCCGAGGCGGTTACGGTACCGACGTTCAAATGCCTTTCAAATTTTACAAACCAATGCGTATTACACTCTCGATCTGACATTCTTTACAAATTACACATCTATTCGTTCAACGGAACTATATAGTCGTCTATATTGTTACATATGTACATCAGGCGACGGAGCACACGCTCGCAAGAAACCATGCTTGTGTTGCTGGCTTTATTCTTTCATGGTATCTCATACAACGGAGCTGGTGGCTCTCCTATATGGTTAGAGAACACCACCGCCCTTGAACAACATGGACAGGCATCGCACTTCACCCCGGCCCGGACATTTATAATTAATTTTATAATTTATTCGGTCTCTGGAAGGGCTTGCCAGTGACCGGGTGAATGTATTAATAGTGTCGTACCGCTGGGAGAGCCATGTTGATGCGCTAACTGTGCTGGCTAGTCCGAAGTGATACAACGGGCTCACAGAATAGTCAGTGGGAAATGCTAATTCTACTGTGTTTCGCTGAGTAATTGAGGATATTGGAGGCCCTTAAAAATGTCGCTTAAGCAGCGTAATAGCAACACAGCCAATACGCGGACTATGGCGCGATTGTCCATGGACGGCGGTGTTTTCTTACTATTTAGGAGAGCCACTTGCTCGGTTGTCCGATTTACCATAAAAAATGGAAATTAATTTATAAGAAAAAGACTATACATAATGATAATTTATGTAAATTCTACTTCATACTGATACTATCTCGGGGACAATATATATTCGCGATAGTCGTGTCCCGAACACGTGCTGTGTACGGTCAGCAGAGAGTTGGGAAAAAACCTCTGCTGACGCTACATTGCTTTTTTATTGACAATTCACGTCTCCGTTTAGGGTTTGTTGAACTAATGGAGTCATTTATTTGTAACAAAAAAAGGTTTATAAAATATGTTTCTGTAGAGATATATAAAAAAAACACATTTCATATCGGATCTTGTGTGCTATTGAAAGATTTTTATACATCTTTTTTATTTATTTATTGTGCCTTGGCTACAAGACCTTTCGCCATAATATGTTTCAAACTCCCGCCGAAATGTAAGAAGATTTGTATGTGTTACGCCGTCTTTTGTTGGCAATCATTTATTGTTATTTCAATTTTTGTATTGGTGGTACAAGCTTTTTCTGTAATTGTATTAGTGTGAAGTGAGGACGTGAAAGACCGATGCTAACAGAGCATCATATGTGCCCCACAACTAGTAGGTTGTAGCGGGCAAATCTTGTAAAATCTGGTAAAAACTTTCACATTCGCCCCATAAGCAACAGTTGATATTTTTTAAAACGACAACGCCCCCGCCGCAAACTTTCGTCACGCTAGCACAGACAGCTTTCGAAACGACAGTCCATAGATCAAAACAATAATACGCTATACGGCACACGTCACGTCAACATGGATCTTGTACCCTGACGCCTGACGCTGACGCTGACGCCTGACGCACGGGCTACAGTAAATTGGTTGCGCAAGCGTCAAATTCTGACATTCATCCGATTTGCTATTGTTTATGGTATTAATGTTGAATAGTTGAGTAACGACGGGATTTTAAGCGCAACAAGAAACCAAGTTATCGGCCGATGCTTTTAAGATTAAGACCGGTGTCCAAAGCCACAACCAACGCTGAACTTTTGGCGTGCGATTGTTTGTGTTTACGGTACGTGCGTGAGTTTTGATTATCCCTGTGCCCCAGAACTCCGAGGAGTCCGTGGCTGCAGTAGGTTGGGCATCGCCGGCTTACTCGAATTTGCAACCATTCGTTGAGTAGATTTTGAAAAAGAAAGATAAAGATTAAAATATATAAACCTTGTATTAGTCACCACATTCATAATAATAAGCTATTAAAATATTTGTTTCAAGAGATAACCGTCACCAATGGACAGCCACAAAGAAATTTGTGCTTCGGTTGTGTCTGCGGCATTTTGCCGTGATATTGCTACAGACGAAACGACCTGCATTCCCATTGCACTGCCATGAAACAGCGTTAAGGCACATCTAGCGTAAATGTGGTCTTGATAAGAGACCTTTCTCTTTAATTGCAGAGCGTACAACGGAGCAGGTGAGTCTCCTAAATAGTAAATGACCGCGTTAGTTGTTAAGTGGCGTGTTTAAGGGTCTCCGATATCCCCACTCACTCAGCGAAACGCAGTAGAAGCACCATCTAAAGCACAAATACAAATTCTGTTCGAACTGGGACTGAAATCTATCACGTTAAAAGTCGCGAGTAAAGTTCCCATTTAGGAGGTGCCTAATCCAAAGCCAAGCAGCTCTGAAATACTTTCTCCCTTCGAGTTCAGTCGTCCGCATTGAGTTGACCACGCATTGTCATCGGACCGGGTTTCTATATGCTAACGGAGTAGCTGACCGAACGCTATCAGAGTCGTGGATCGGAGTCAGCATTATTTTGAGACGTAATTATGAATGCGGCCGCTCACCGAATTTCGCCCTCCGCGCCGCGCACCCGCAAGTAGCTGATCCGGTGGCGATAAATGTTAATCATCGATACTGCTGCCTCGATAACAGATCTCACGTCATTCGTTATGTTTGACTGGGTTTTTGAAAGCAGTAGTGTAGTTTTCGGAGGCTATTCTTCTATGGCATAGCGGACAACGGAGCAGGTGGGTCTCCTATGTGGTAAGAGAACTTCGCCGCTCACTGACAACTGCGCCACACTCCGCGCATTGCTTGAGATGCCGGCACATATTCAGTCACTCAACGAAACACAGTAGAAACACCGTTTCAAGTACAACTACCAATTCACACGGAATATTCTGTGAGCACGTATCAATTCGGACGACCCTGCCAAATTAATGCGTCTGCATATGCTTCAGCATGGTTCTCCAATGGGGGCGACGCTAACAAGACGCTCGCCCGGCCACTGTCAAGCCCACCCAGAGACCGAATGTTTTATAAATTAAATTATATTTTATAATTGTCCGGACCGGGATTCGAACCCAATACCTCTCGCTTCATCAACTTATCAAAACATTTAGCTACGAGGCTCTCGTGAAATTCATTGATAAACATCATATGCAGACGCATTAAAATAATATACACTAAAATTCAGGAAAATGTATTTTTATAATGTTTTCTGTTGGTAAGATCATTCTGATTGTGTAGTCGGCTTTCATTTGAAAGGCGCCCGATCTCCTTACTCACTTATCGAAACACTGTGAGCCCGTGGTCTCACTTCGGAAGACTTGGCCCTCCCAAGGGTAAAACAGCGCTAATCATGAAACACCCTCGAAGTTAATCGTCCCACTACCTATTCTGCTGAAGCCATTCTGCGGCATCAGCTGATCAGCTGCCTACAGACGCATTGCCAAACCAATTCAAACAAAGAGCGTATCTGTCACTAAAAAGCCGGCAACGCACCAGTGGCCCAGCAGAGGCGGAGGACCGTTTATCGCCTCTATATATTGGCCTCGTTATTTTTATTAATTATTCTGTCCAATAGATTTAAATTCACAATTTTTATATGGATTGTTGCGTAACAACAAAGTGGCAAGCTGTCAGAGCTAAGTGGCCAGAGGCTCCTGTTTCGACATCCGACATCAAATTCTTGAGCAAAGAATTTCCCCGACTTACACTCCCATTACAGGGAAGATTTTGTTGAATAGCGGAGAATGGGGCAGGTAAACGATCACCTTTACCCGCAGAGAACAGCCTCACAGGCGCTTCAGTAGTGTTGCCGGCTTTTTACGTCGTTTTTTAACGGTTGTAACTTTCTAAGCACGGTACAGGTCTAGTTCCATATACACATTGGCATTGATAGGTCTGAATCGTAAGAAGCGCTCCTAGACGTAACGTCGATGTCCGATAAAAATAGCCCAAAAAGTTATTATTATTAAAATGTGTGTATGGTCCAGAGAAGACTCCGCAGACGCCATACCTATAGTCGCGGATCACTGGGAAACACAGCCATGGCGACGCGCGGTACAAGCGGTAGTGTTGCCGGCTTTTGACAGCGATTCCAAGCATCGTAATAAGCTGGCATTGTTGCGTTGGGCTCGCAAGAGCAGCAGTCGATCAGAATGCGGAGGGCCGATGTGGCTCCAGATGGAGAGCCGCCAGCCATTGGCGCGTTGCAAATTGCGCAAATTGGACGTAATAAGCGGCGGAAAAAGGCAGATGATTTCGCCAAAGAATCCGTACCGATCGCGGCGTAAGTTTGACAAAAGTATTTTAAGAACGTATAAATTGTAAATCTGCAGCGACTGCAGCGCTTTCGGCGAATCGGCGGCTTTTTGCAATCGCCCGTTCAATTACAGACAACATTAATGATTGAAAGGGCACACACGCTCATGCGCACACATGGACAATGGAAGCCGGGATCACACAATAGGATCACAGCGCCATAAATGGCTCCTTATGACCAGTTATGAGTCTTATGATCCTGTAGTTGCGTTTCATATGTTTGCTCTTTTGTCTCGAATAGAAATGTGTTCGCGCATTTTAATTCGGGCTCAGCGAGTGTAGCGCCCATGTGCGTCCCTTTTGATGCAGTAAATGCGCTTTCCGGTGTGGATTTTTATACTCAAATGCAGATGTTGCGCTGTGTAAAATCTATTTAGCATATCTCAGTCATGGCCGAGTGGTGCTGCGAGCTAACGTGACGTTTCAGATTCGACCCTCAGTGTGAATAGAACTTTTAATTTATTCGTTCTGTGAAAGGCTCGACAGTGGCCAGTTGTGTCCTAACGCTCGTCTTAGCCACGTTAATGCACGCGTTGGACGGTCTTGGACGGAGCGATACCACAGGCTCACAGAATGCCAGCATGAAGCATTTGTACGGTTTAAATAAATATCATGTATCCAATCTTACCAACTGTTGTATCGAGCAACACAAGTGACATTGTGTTGCTCTCGGGGGAGACCACCTGGACGCACCTAAAGACGCATCAGTTGGGCGGTTCCTCCGGAATACACCATGATGAATGCAATGAATTGGCCATTCGTTGCCGAAAACCAATAAAGCCGCATCGAACAGAAGCAAATCAATTTCAATAAAGCGTACGATATCGTTAAATGGCGTGGCGATGGAAAAAATTAGAAACAAATCTCCGAATTCTAGAGGCACGTGGGTTAACGACCGATCGAAACGTCAGCGTGCCGTCTCTCTCGCCCCGTGCGACGGTGCTAGCGCTGTCTCGCTCCGCCTTGATCTTGATACGTCACACTTTTAATAAACGAACTCCATATGACAACGAAATTCAAATGATTAATACGCCCGCCGCGTACGAAATGCGTCGTTCCAAAATGTTATTGGAAAAGATGCGGTCTGACGCTGGTTCAGCGATCGCGCGATACAATACGAGAGAAAGGCGTCAGGGTGCGATGGCATCTTTGCTCTTGCCGGCTTTTGACTCTGCTTAGGCGGCATTTTAGGGGTCTGCTCACGGTCTCGCCGCACTCACTCAGCCTAACGCTGTACGACTGACTTTTTTGTACGATGAGTGCGTCCGCATATGCTTCAGCATGGCTTTCCGACGGGTGATTCCGACGGGAGCAATGGCGCTTTGCGTCGGTGGCTGATGCGCGTTCCGTTTC
>DWCF01000957.1:0-35936 GCA_018230265.1 Delias oraia
AGTTGACATTTAACCTTTGTCTATGCTAGATAAAGAAAACAGTCTTATTTAAAAAGGACTCCAAGGTTTTCTTTACACTGACGTTCTAAACAAATTGACAAGTTGTCCTTTAGTCATTCAATAAATTGCAGATTCAACCGGATAATTGCGACATATATACATATTATATATTATTAGCATATATAAAATATGGGGTCTACTAACTTACTTGTCAATATATTCTTGTAACAGTTCGTCATCCACTGGGTTCCTGTCGCATATAGTGACTGCAGGAAAAGGTACATCCCAGTTATGAAAATCTGTATCTAAACCTAAACAAAATATACTTTAATTAATAAAAATAAATGTCTTCTTACGTCTTTATAAAACTTAGCAAAAAAGAGCTGGTAGTTTTCCTATACGGTTAGAAAACACCGTCGCCCATTGGCAACCGCGCCATAGGCCGCGCCATAGGCCGGTTGTGTTGCCGGCTTTTTTTACGCCGTTTAAACGGCGTAATTTCAAAGGCCTCCGATATCCTCACTCAGCGAATGATAATTAATCGGAATTCTTGAATACATTGTTAAATGAATAATTTATTGTACATAAGTATATTTGTATAGTTAGACTTGATCTGAAACTTTGTTAAAATACCTGTTATGGTTGGATTAGTTTGAAATTTCTCCCACAAGCTAACAATGATGATACATGTAGCAATTGCTCCTATAGATGTGAAGCTAAACCACATAAACCTGAAATTTATTACCTTAATATAAAAGAATCACTTAAAAGAGCCATTTTAATTCAACATACCCATAAAACTGAAACAAAAACACCACTACAAAAGAAAGGTACCATTATTTCTCAACAAAAACAAATTTCTCAACCATGTCGAAAACGAGGTGGTTTTTTTATGATACAGCGGACAACAGAGCAGGTGGGTGTCCTATATGATAAGAGAACACCGCCGACCATTAACAAACGCGACACAGTCCGCGCATTGGTTGCTGTGGGACTTTTAACCCACTAAAGCGGAATTTTTAAGGGCCTCCGATATCCTCACACACTCAACGAAACACAGTAGAAGCACCGTTTTAAGTACAACTACCATTTTACGCTGAGTATTTTATGAGTACGTGGTATTTCTTCCAATTTGGGCGTCAGTATATGCTTCTGAATGGCTCTTCCACGGGTGCAAAAATGGTGGTTAAAATTTTAGACTTACTTCTCACAAAATGGCCTTTCTTTCTCAGCAATATACCGAACGCCGTGCAATGTTGAATTCTCAAAGAACTCAGTAGTCTGATGTCGCAAACTAGTTGTCAACAATGAACAAAAGTCATCTTTCACCTTACCCTCGGTAAGCCAAAGTTTGCGTTTCTTAAGACCTTCATTAAATGGATAAATTTTCATTTCTATTCCCAGCCAACTGTCACGAGGTTCTACTTTAAATGGCGTGGCATAAGTCACTTGGTATCGCATGTTTTTTCAAATCACGCGATCTGATAACATCACTCCTATTGTACAACAAACCTTAATTTGTCCATTAGCATAGATAATTGTCTGGTTGTACTTTACTATGTTGTATTGTGCGCTGTACATTATATCATAGGGAAAATTTAATGTAACTTATGACACTACTGTAGCACAACTGACATTGTCCATGGACACTTATTCTAGGCGAGCCTCTATTAAAAAAATACGTAGCTAAACAAATAGAAGCATATTTTTAAATATATTACAAAAGTACTTTAAGGATTTGTAGGCGTGAGTTATGGCCGGCAACGGAACCCAGTTGAAGTTATTGTTGTGCATGGGCGGCGGACTGCTTATCCTAGGTTAACCTTTTGCCTAGTTACGTTCCATTTTATCAAAAAATACGTAGCTAGACAAACAGTATCATATTTTTACTATATTTAAAAAAAACTAATGATATTTCAGTGTATTTAATGTAATTTAAAGAGGCAGACCTTAGAATTTCCAATTTATATCCCAACATAAGTGATACAAAGTCCATACAATACCAACTTTCAATCGATGATCAACTTTAATGAGATAAATGATGAATAAAAAATCGAGATACATACATGATAAAAAATCTTATTGTAGATACCTATTGTGCACTATTATATATCTTAAAGTAGTTAATCATACCAACCTGTGGAACCAGCTGCCCGCGGTCGTATTTCTAAACCAGTACGACTTGGGGACCTTCAAGAAAAGAGCGTACACTTTCCTTAAAGACCGGCAACGCACCCGCAGCTCTGCAAGGGCTGGGAGTGTGCATGGGCGGAGGACCGCTTGTCCTAGGTGAGCCTCCTGCACGTTTGCTACCCAAGTTATAAAAAAAGCCTATTTTACTCGTGGAAATGAACCCACTCATTACAAAAACACTCATAAGGAGCGTGCATGCAATTAAATGGATTTTTCTAAACTACCAAAAATACCTTCGTCCTGATATATCAAAACTTATTAAATACTAAAAATGCAATAATTGATATAAAATATATTGAATGTAAATTGTTATAAGGCATTCATGCTCATATATTTAGTTTTCGGTTCCTCGACAGCGGCTTCCGGCGGAAGTAACGGATCTATTTTAATATCTAGATCTTTCAACGCATTGTCCAAGATCTTAATCTTTCCGAGCAACTTCTCCGCTTGCAAATTGTAGCCGGGTTCTAGCATTTTTCCGGTCGGGTTCAGTTTGAATAAATATTCGGCCTGTTTTAAAAAAATAAATACATTTATATCTTTATAGAATATATTTGCAAATATAACGTACTCAACTAAGTTAATAAAAATTTTAATAAAGTATATATATGCTTATCCTTTCCAATTGCAAAACGATTGGATAAAACGAAACAATATTGTCACGTTATAAAAAAAGTAGGTATCATATACGACATACAAGTTGCTACCCAGACAGAATTCGTTTTTTTATGCTATATCGGACAACGGAGCAGATGAGTCTGCTATATGGTAAGAGAACACCACCGCCCATGAACAACCGCGCTATAGACCGCACATTGGTTGTGTTGCCGGATTTTAACTCCACTTAAGCGGCACTTTTAAGGGCCTCCGATATCCTCATTCGGTCTGCGAAACACAGCACAAGTACCGTTTCATGCTTAGTTTTATATAATCTCTTTATGAAAAGATATGACCTGCTAATTAATTTATACTATGGGTTGTATTGGTACAGAAAAATATTGTTTTACCATTACCCTCGCAATTTTTACATTTTTCTCTCCATACTAACCTTCCATTTTAACTAATATACAAAAATAAAACACCGAATCCAGTTATATATAGACACATTTGCAGTTTCATTTTAATTTATATAAATAAAAGATCCTAAGATAATTTTTATCTAAATGGAATCAAAACCCGGAAAAAGTGCTTCGCAATCAGTGTAATAGTTGCACTAATATATTATTGAATTATTAACCCATGTACATGTATTGATAATTTAAAAAATCCATATTGTAACCCCCTTTTCGGTGGAGGACAGTTTGAAGAAATATTAAAATTAGTACAATCAGTGAGTGACTCACCAAGAAATCTAGAGGATCTTCAGGCCTCAGCTTCGCGACTTCGAGCAGTGCGGGTGTGAGCGTTGGGAAGATGTGATTGATAAGATAGTTTCTCATTGGCTCACTGGCTGCCGCCAGCTGGGCTTCCTCCTCCTCTTGCATTAGGATGTACAGCTCCGACTTTATAATGAAGACAGTTGAGAGCTTCGTAACTTAATGGTTTTAAAGGTGTACCACGAAGCGATAGGTATCGGGTATGAATCCCGGTCCAGACAATTATAATTTAATTTATAATTTATTCGGTCTCATAAGAGAGCCATGGTGACGCACTGAACGGCAGTAATCTCTTACCACAAAGAAGACCCACCTGCTCCATGGCTCGCTATACCATAAAAAAGTAATAATCATTTTGATATTGAGAGTCGTAGAGCTAAATTTGTATAGAATTTAAAAGTAAGTAAGTAAGTAGCTATAAAGCGATATTACCCAATATTCGAGTTTATCTTCATGCTCTTCTTGCATTTTCTTCTCCAACTCTTTCAAGGCTTTCGCTTCCATGGAACGAAGGGTCTCTGATTCCGCCCTCTCTTTCCTTTCAGCCGCTTCAATCAAAGCTAGAGAAATGCGTGCGTAAGATGCGTTATGTCGAATGTTTACTATGTATGTACCCAGTATTAAACTAAAAATATTTTCAAACTCAATTCGATTCAAGTAGGCAGAAGCAATTTCTTAAAAAGCCTCGTAACTATGTGGTTATATACTAAGCTTGTAGTCGTCTGCCATGAAGCGAGAGGTATTGGGTTCGAATCCCGGTTCGGACAAGTCTATTTGAATTCATAATTTGTTCGGTGTGTGGAAGAACTTGACTGTTGCCGGAGGTCTTCATAGTGACGCACCCGTGGGAGAGCCTTGCAGAAGTATATGATGACGCATTAATTGAGCCGGCTCAAACGAAGTCATACCACAGGCTCACAGAATATTCAGTGTGCAACGGTTATTTTACTGTTTCACCGTGTTGGGCGGCGGCGTTCTCTTACAATATAGGAGACGCACCTGCTGCGTTTCCCGCTATACCATAAGAAAATTACTAACCAACGAGTTTCCCGTAGCGACACGGCCTTCCCATTCTCAACGCCACCGCGGCATATGTTCCCTTCATGCCATAATCCGAATGCTCCTTCACCGGCACGACCAGCGGATGTATGTCCAGCTCGTCGAAGAAGTTCAGCGGTGTGACGTCACGTCCGTCGTTCAACCGGAACTCGCTCAACCGCTTGAGGACCGTCTCCTCGTCCAGACGAGTGTCACCTTCCGGTTGGCGCATCGCCTTATCGCAGATAAAATCGTCTGTCGCCTCAAGTGACACAACGATATCTGGCGAGTGGATTTTGGTTTAAAATCTGACGTCATTTCCGTACTATTTGTGACGAGAACATTCCAAGCAACCTCCTTAATAAATAAAAATTAAATAACAATCACAAATTCATTCTTAATTCATATATGGTAGATGTTGGCATTAATTTCTTTAATCATGTGCTAATACCACTTTCTATATATAATACCACTAGTTCGCACCCGACGCCATGCAAGGACGTGTCCATGGGCGGAAGACCGTCTATCGTAGGTGAGCTTCCTGCTCGTTTGCCACCGTTTATGTAAAAAAGAACAAGTTCTGGGCTTGGTAACACTGACTGACCTTTTGATAAATTTTATTTAATAAAACATAACTATGATTATTAATAAAGAAGCATTGTTTTATCTTCCTATAATATAATTCGAACATTTTCAAAGCAATACGAATGGAGATCTTCATAAAAAGAGCGCTCTCCCTAAAAGACCGGCTACGCACCCACAGTCAAACAGTGGCTCGAAATATCCACAGGCAAAAGATCGCTTATTATTCCCGTAATTTCGTAAAAAAAGCGAAATACTATTTCTCAGAATACACCATTGACAATGGCTGACCCTATTATGTCTTATCACCACATTGAAAACACAACAAAACCTTGAAATTATTGAATGAACAACGGCATTTTAACTGAATGTTATCTGAGAAGGTTTTGTGATAACGAGACGGGCGTAAAATATTTAGAGAATTCAATCTTTTCATATTTCCACTGTTTTAATACAATTTCTTAGACACTTGCTCAATAAATTTCAAAATAAATAGATTTATACATACAATTCCCATATTTTAAAAGGTTTAAATAAAAAAACTTTTGTATCAACCGTCTTTAGAAGTAGAAAATTAAATTTTAAAAATATAACAAAAGACCTTATATAAATTGATAAAAATCGAAAAATTTTAGTAGGTACCTGGCAATAGTTTTTTCAGTACATTGCTGTAAAGATCTAGGTCTTCATCAAACGGCTCATTTTCCGTTTCCTCACCAGCCTCCGAATCTTGTTCGTCGCCTTTGTCGAATACTGTTGAAAGACATTTAATATTATCAAAGAAAATACTTAATATTACAAAAAATAGTTTTTTATTACGACATTGAGTTTCAGACAAAAATAATTTCAATACAAAGAAAAATGATATCTTCATACATAGAAAATATAACAATAATTAAAAATATATGAATAGTTCACGGTATTGCTTAGTAAAACACTCTAATTTTCTATTATCTGAGAAAAAGATTTCGGGCTGTCACAAAAAATTAAATGATATTTTACTGTATAGCGGAAAACAGAACAGGCGGATTTCCATGGTAAGAGATTGCCACCGGCCGTGAAAAACCGTGCTACAATCCACGCTGAGGTTGTGTTGCTGGCTTTCGTCACTCAGCGAAACCAGTACAAGTAGTTTCACGTTGAGTATTCTGTGAGCTCGTGGTAACACTTCGTACGAGCCTGCACAAATACTGCGTCAGCATATGCGTCAAGATGACTCTCCCACGGGTGTGACAGTATTAACACACTCGCCCGGTAACTAACAAGCCCCTCCAAAAACCGAATAAACTACAAATTAAATTATAAATTTCTATTCGAACCGGGGATCGAACAAGATACCTCTTGCTTCGTGGTCGACTTAAAATACAACAATCTCTTTAAAAAATTGTAAACGTATAGAAAACAATATACATTTGTTTAAAAGAAACCCTATTTATTGATTGGCCTTTATTAAAAATGGTAGCTTACACGCCGAGGCCTGTGCCAAGGTAGTTGGAAAACCATCCAGGACCCATCCTCTGTTCATTGCATCGCGATTAAGGATTCTTTGACGCAAATATCTATAAAAAAAGTTCGTACATGTGTCTGTTTCGTTCGCAGAATCGCAATGGCAAACCCATTGGTGCCAAGAGGGCAATCAAATTGTTGTATGTAAAGTAAGTATAATTATAATACCAAACATTGAAGTTTTGAATTGATAAAAGAGCAACGAAAGTTTTTGCTACACAGAATGCTATCCGTTTTTGCTTTAGCTCGCGGGAGGCTATTATATATTCTACTGTAATAGAATCATCCGGCGACAAAAGAATGTAATTTATATGTAATAGGATGTAAAACAGAGTATACTCGTTGTCAATAAATTCACAACCGATGGTATTGCCAAAACTGAGGTTAATTTTGAGGCAAAATCAAAAAAGCACTAATAAATGGTATCGAAAATTTGGAAAATCGTTAAGCACGGTTGTGTCATGTTCGCCCGCGACGGCTATTATACTGAATAATAAATCGAATTTTCAAAAAAATATGTTTAATGGCCTTAAAAATAAAACGACACGGCATATTCAGCCCTACTGTGCAAATGGTGAAAAACAAACCCCAAGAGTTCTTCTTCGTTGAGCGTTCGGCCCGACTGCAGCAAAGCCAGCGTCTGGCGAGCATTCTCCTGCACTCCCTCCTCTTCGCCGGCGTCGTCTTCATCATCAGGCGGCGGGGCGCCCTCCTCCTCACCGGTTGGTGTCGGGAGACCAGCGGTTTCACCAACTTCCCAGTGATGAATGCGCCATGTCTAGGGCATTTTTAGTTATTGGTAATTGCGGGTGCCTTCTTATCTAAACTATGTTGTTATTTAAAAACTATCTGATCTTTTAAAACATTGTTTGACCCCAAAGCATATATCGTTATTAAAATTGGGGATAACGATCGCGCGGTTGTCTATGGGCGATGGTGATCGCTTACCATATAGGAGACCCACCTGCTCCGTTGTTCTCTAAAGAATAAAAAAAATAGTAATTACGTCGAACTATTGCGCAAACATTCAAATTCATCATATATATGTATATATATCAGACTAGGAGTTAGGAATATTGATAGTCTTGCTAGGAAAGTCCGTCGAACTGTTTTTAACACAAATTACTCATACAAAAATCTTTACATACCAAATCATTGATAATATCATCAACGACCGTCTCTGGAGATACATAAATCAAGCCGTAGCCTTCACAAATCTGTTTCGAAAGAGTTGTCTTTCCTACGATTGGAGGCCCGTACACTATCACCTATAAAGGAAATTATATTTAATTTTTTTAATAAAAATCGGGAGGCAAGGTAGGAGTATCCATGGACGAAGAACTATTTACACTGGGTGAGCCTTCTGCTCATTTGCAACCATTCCCATAAAACATGGCAAACCTATTACTAGGTTCTCTCTAAGCTTACCTTAGATACAAAAATATAACAGAAAAAAAATTGGATCTACAAAAACTATAAGGTTTAAATTAATTGGGGTAGCGCTCCGGTACAAGTGATGGAACGCCGGTTCCCAAATAAAAAATTAATACAAGAAAAAGTTTGGACCAGCGACAGAAAACAGTGCATATAATATTGTTAGTAAATACTGATATTATGTAATGTTAGTAGTGTAATCTTATCCTTAGGTATATCAATGCCATAAAATAATGCGATA
The DNA here is from genome assembly GCA_018230265.1 of Delias oraia. NCBI lineage: Eukaryota > Metazoa > Arthropoda > Insecta > Lepidoptera > Pieridae > Delias > Delias oraia. The sequence continues at coordinate 8,371 of DWCF01000957.1, forward strand.
TAATTATAAGTATTTACTTGGATATTTATCGCAACTTTATAATATTTCGTCATAGGCGGCGTATGGTGTGGGTGCCGTGGGCCACCGCCTACGGCCTCGCGGTACTTAAATTTCAAAAAAATATATTAACACATGTTTTTAATGACCGATTCTTTAATAAACAATATGGAATTAAAATTTACGTCTAACAATCGACATTTTCGTTGAGTTTAGACTCGCCTTTTAGAAAAAAAATTTTTTCAAACAAATTCAGCCATAATCAGACACAAAATTACCCAAAAGTGGGGTTTTAAGTGACGAAAATTATTCTTTCGACGCCACTATTCATTTAAAAATAATATCGACTGCATGATTTATTTAAAATGACAAATTATGTCCTAAATCCTGATTGCATAGAAAGCATCTCCATCTACTGTTAACGATTTGTAATATTACATTAATATTAATCTACTGTGTATTTTGATGAATTAAAACTTGATAGTGTTAACAAACACGGCCTCGCAAGATCTTGCCTACATAAAATGTAGGGCCATTGTTCTCGTTATATGGAAAAGTTTAATCAATAACCACATTTTCATATTAGCCTACCTTAAAAGGTTTCAATCCCCTCTCTTTTTTGAACTCTTTCATGAGACTTGGCACATTCTCTCCAAACGTGAGCTCCGAAGTCCATTGCAAAGCCATGGTTTCAACAATAAATGTTGGTTCCATGTTCAAATTAAGTGTCATCAGATCATAGATCCTTTGCTAAATAGTAAAAAATACAATCAAATTCGTCCTTAAAGGCTTCTACTATATTTTACACACAACAGCTCGTCCGGTGAGATACCACGGGCTCACAGAATACTAGTGTGAAAGTAGCTGTATTTTTTCCCTGAGTGAAGATACCGAATGCCAACAAGTTATACAGCTTAAGCGGCGTAAAAATGTCAGCAACAAATTGTGGATTGTGGCACCGTTGTCCATGGGCGGCAGAAACCTCTTACAATAAGAGGGCAGCCCCCTTGACCATGATCCGTAAAAAAAGTAAAAAAACATTATTTTCTAAACAAATAATAAAATACCATCAAACTCGTCTAAAAATAATTGCAAAAATTCATTTTTCCAATGTGATGTATGTATCCTTACATCGATTTCCGGTATCAGAAATGCGTCTTCCGCCGGAATGCATTTAAATAAACCGGAACCAACTAATCTGCCCAAGGGTTTAACAATCTGTAAGATATTGCCATTTAAATCTAAAATACCTATAATACAAATTAAGTGAGATTTTTTTAAAATATAATATAATGCTTATACAATTAAAAATACTTTACAACATATCACTGAAGTATAACCTTACTAATTTGTGTAACTCAATGGAAAAATAATAAAATACTATTTATTTTAAAAAGTAGGAAGCACATCGATCACATAGGATAAGCAGTCCATCGCTCATCGACACCTTAAGTATAAGCTGGGCTACGGGTGCGTTGTCGTCCTTTGAGGGACAGGTACGCTCTTTTTTTGAAGACATCAAAGTCTAATAACTCAGCAGGCAGCTGATTCCAATGAGTTGTGGTGCGTGGTACAAAATTCCTTATTAAACGCTCACTTGTGAATTCATTTATAACCAATGAGTAGATATTTACACAGAGATGACGTAAATAAAATGAAACAGTTTGTAATACACATACTTCTCTTTGCTTGGTAATGTTTTGTTCAACAGCCAATATATAAAGTTTCTTTGGAAAGTCACTTATCAAATTGTAGACTATCCTGAAAAATAGTTTATCAGTGTATCACTAACATTGTGTATTTATAATGTTAATTTTATTGTTTATGTAAATTCTATTCCAAATCTGACTTTACTTTGTTTACATACATAATAATTTAAAGATTTTTTATGGTTACCAAAAGAAAAAGAAAAGTTTAACACTAACTGCGCCAAATCTAGTATATTAATGAGTGGTATAACGTTAATCCCTCGATCCAGTATGGGTAGAAACGGTTCGCACTCCCATGCCTTTTGGAACCAATAGAAAAGTACATCTTCTCTACCGCCGTAAGTCACACCAGCTCCAATTACTATAGCGCTGTGAAATATTTCACAATATAAACAACGTAGAAGAAATTGCGCGATTAGATATACAGTGTAAAGTCTATATAACGACACTGAAGGGACTGTGCCTTTATAGCGTTCTAAAGAGTTGTCGTTAAATGGAGAGAAGAAAAATCAGAAAAATTAAATGTTTATTTCAGACTAGTGTTAGTATTACTTAATGTACATAAAAAACAATCTTATTTGAACGCTATCACGTATAGTCCGTTATTTTTAAGCTAACCCAACTAAAGCCAATTGATTTCGACGCTTTAGGGAGTTTGTCGTTGAATCGTGGGACGTTACATGGAGTTTACATTGTATTTTATAAATTATACGTTTTTTTTTTATTATATAGTAGATCACGGAGCACGGGTGCCCTTATGATAAGAAATCATCGCCTGCAAAACCCTTGCATTGGTTGTGCTACCGTCTTTTTACGGCGCTTATATGAAATACAAGAAAATAGTGGAGATATAATTTATAAAATATATATTCTCCGTCCGGAATGATACCCATGATTTTAAATTAGTGTGCACAATGACAGTTTCGTTGAATGCGTGAGATTTCAGAGGGCCTTGAAATTTTACCACTTAGGCGGCGGAAAAAGCTGGTAACACAATACGCGCTTTGGATGCTATGGCGCGGTTGTAGGTAGACGGGGTGGTAATCACTTATTATTGAGCAGTTTTGAGAAGAGTACCGCGGTATACTTGATCGCTAATAGGTGTCCCTCGCAAAATAGGGTTGTCTTTAAAAAGCTATGTTAAGTATCTAAGGGTAAGAAAAATACTTGGGTTTTTGTTTCATTGTTTTGATATTTAATAAATAAATATGGATTCACAATTACATAAGATGTTTTTTATTTGTTCGTGATGTGTCTTTAAAAATTTACTGTTTCCTATATACGTCTAATAATAGTATACAAGGCACACCATGCATACAAAAAGGTTATGGAACACTCTATTGCCCACTTAACACTAAAAAAATGACTAAAGGTAATAAAAATGTCTTGGAAATACAATTATACATATTATGTCTATGTTGTGCGCTATTGAAGTTGTTGAGAAATGTCTTAGATCCGATATTTTATTATAATTGTAAGCAAATTGTACATACAACTATTTCTGTAAACGTGATAAGATGGTGTAGGTAGGTACTTAAATAAAAACTACTCGAAAATAGATATCTCATTATACCCAATCTGCGCTCTATACTTTCTCGATATTGCCACTACCTCGTTCTCAATGTCATAATGCATCTTATAACTGGGATGAGGCTTTCTTTTTCTAAAATCCGATTCAATATACGGCATTTCTGGCGTTTCCTGCATATTATTACCATAATTTATTTAAGAACATAGCCCGCGCGAATTAGCAAGGTAAAGTGGCAATTAGCAGGCCACATTGCACGTAGAGCAGATGGTCGTTGGGGCCGAAGTGCTAGAGTGGATAACACGGACTAGCATGCGCAACGTAGCTCGTCCACACACAAGATAGATAGACGACCTTAAGGTCGCTATAAGATGATGGATGAAAATCGCCTTCGACAGGTATGCAGGTACAAATAGGAGGCCTATGTTCAGTTTATACACAGTCGGAAATATATATGTAAGTAGGCATAGATTGATATACAATAAAATTACGCACGAGAGACTAAGAAACTTTGTAAATATTACTGTACCTTCAATGAGTATTGAAATGTAATTTGATTTGCTTCAAAACTTAATTAATAATAAAATTAATGCGCGGACTGTCGCGCGGTTGTCCATGGGCGGCGGTGTTCTCTTACCATATAGGAGACCTACCTGCTCCGTTGTCCGCTACACTGTAGAAAAAATAATACCGACATTCAGAGCAAGCCATAGGTAGGTACAAAAACACAGATTACGTAACAGATAACAAATTCCAATCACAATCGGAGTGAGTGCGTTCGATAGAAAAATATTCTCACCGGATCGAGAGGTTTCGTAACACCCCAGGTCATAACTGTCGACACGAGTATGAGATAACGTTTCTTTGACTCTCCAGCGCCACCGTCTTCGTCGGTCGACGGTGGAGCCACTAATCCAGCCTGTTTCTCCAACAAATCTTTCAGCACTGAGGACACGTAGATTGGAACAAGAGAAACACAACACGCAATACAGTTTCGTGTATTATTTTCCTATAGCCTCTGCTATGTGCGCACAAATTGGGCCCGCTGATCTGAAGTAAGACCACGGGCTAACAGAATATTCAGCATGAAATGGTAGTTGTACTTGAAACGGTACATTCTTCACTCAATGGACCGTGTTAAGAGCGATAAGCTGGCAATAACCAAAGCGGCGATCGTGCCGCGGTTGTCCATGTCCGGCGGTGTTCTGTTACTATATAGGAGACCCACCTGCTCCGTTATCCGCTATATCATTAAATATATCAATTATGTGTTTTGAAAACCGCACTTTTGCATAGTGGAAAAAAACATGGACAACCGCGCCACAATAGTAAAAAAACTGTTTAAAGCTGGTATTCTGCGTGCCCGTGGTATCGCATACAAGCCAGCCCAACCAGTACGTCAGCATGACTATGATGAGTTATAAAAACAAAGCGACTGAGGCATTGACAGCTATACGATATTAGAAACCTTTCGAAAACTTGTCAAAATGATATTTTTTAGTCGGCAATTGATCTTCATAATCCGTAGCTAATATCTTGATCACGTTTGCTTTCAAATGAAGGAACCGCACCAAAATCGATCCATTTATTATATTATATACCTAACATTTCTGTTTTTGCACCATGCAATATACACTAATACACTTAAATTAATTTTTATCTTTCTTCAGTTACCCAAATGTAAATATATAATAGTGAACTTACGTTTTAGAAAGTCTATAACTATAGAAAGCTCGTTTCTGTCATAGCTGATGTCCAAAATGAGCGTGCCACATGTCAGCATGGTCGACAGGCATTCCGACTTGGGTACAATCCGGGAGACATTGTCAATTGATTTTATCTTCGCATCGCTTACAGTACCTGTTCGATTATACTAAGAACTTCATAAATAAAAAACCGGATTTTAAAAAAAATCCTTGCCTCTAAGCTTCCAAATTGTTTTTGCAAAAACTGACGTTTAGGGAAAACGTTCTAAGAAATATTATGAGTAAACTTGTGGATTCGGCAAACGTCACCCTGTCCAATACGCCATGTACCTACCGTGTCAGATTTATGTGATATTTTTTTATTAAATTTTGACCAATTTTACACAATATTATCAAAAACCAGCGCGTGTCCATGGGCGGACGGCCGTTTATCTTAGGTGGGCCGTTTTCTTCCGTTTTCATAAAAAAAATTATAAAGGCTCTGATATACAAGAGCTATTATTTCCGTTTCATTATCTTCCTCTCGGTAATTTTTGCTTGAAAGAGTAATAAACATCCATCTATACTTAGAAATTTTCTTGTTTATAATAAACATTAATAGGATAACGCATTCACTTATTTTGCTTACCAATAATTTCATATGGTTGTTCTGGTGGGGTAGGTGACCTCACATCCACGACATCTTCACCAATCACCGTCTGCGAAGATTGTTTCACCGACTCCGTTTCCGCATTTTTCTCCAACACCTTAGATACTTCCTTTAAGATATATTCTCCATGATAGGAATCTAAATTATTCATAAAATAACGCTTAAAGGAAAATAAAACATCGGCCTCAGACGACGACTTATCGGAAGACAATTTATCCATAGATCTCTTCATATTTCAAGGAATATTGTTATGCACAATTATTTATATAATTCTAGCCATAGAAATAGAATCAAATCTAACTTTTACAAAATTGACAATTGATTTTTGACAGATACAATTTTTTTATTTTAAAATTTATGTTTTTTCATCAATAAGAATGTAGTCTAAAATCCGTAGAAAACAAAAACTTATTTTCCATAAATGATCGCTCTATTAACTGTTAATATTTTTGTACTCTATAATATGTTTATCTTTGGCTAAAATCTTGGTTTATTTTTATAATTTAAATCTCGCTTTGAATTCCGATTATATTCTTATCCAGATGGATAAGGATTCTGCGTAAGGATCGCGATAAAAATATATAAGCGATACAAGCCCTACTAACCCACTACTGTGACTAGCTACGTCATCAGATTCACCCCGGTGTGCTTCTGACCGGCTGCTCAGGCCGCCCATGACCCCGCGACGGCCCAAGCCGAGGTTCGAATCTGGTAGAAGTCGCGGCTAAATATCAAATTCACGGCGAGCCTACGACTCGCTCCAAAAGACCTGTGAAGCTGTGATGATGGCTGTATGGTCGGTAGCCAATAGCCCTTAAAAAAAGAAAAGATTATATTCTTGCAAGATTCTATATCGTTATTTAGGTAAATATCAAAGTGACACTAGCATAATTATGCCCGCTACTTAGAGAAGCCAAAAAAGGAGAAACGAAAATGGAAGTTTAAACATTCTGCAATCAATCGACTTGCTACATTGATATGTAGTAAATTATTAAAAATAATTAATAATCGTTCCCCCTGCCACGACAAATAGTTGTAGTAAAACAAAAAAAATCATTAATAATTTTTATTTAATTTATTGGAGACATTGTTAAAATAATATTACTTAATCTAAGATAAAATATTATCATAACATTTAAGAAATTATACATCAGAATATAAATTTCTCTTTAAACTTAACATACAAGTCAAATGTCATGTAATAATTATTTTGTCCTTTCATTAGTAATGAATATTTACATTATAAAATTTTACATTGGTTTGTCTTAGTGAAACAGGCTCACGAATAAAAAATATATTAAAATCAAAGACAGTATCAATAATACAATCAGACTAAATACATTCTTTACAAATTTAATATTATTTTTTTATTGTAAGTATATTTTATTTTCATTCAAGTGAAATCTTGAGACCAATGCAGTAAATGTGGGCAAATTTTGTTTAATAATTTTAATCTTAAGTTTCAAATTTTTTAATGACAATACTAAATACAGGTAGGTACTGTAACTACTCGGTTACTGCCTAAGGCCCAAATTTCTCAATAAGTAGTTATTGTTAAAAAGTACATTTGTATATACTGAATATATTTTAAAGATATTAAGCACCATTTCAATTTAAGTAAAATCTCTAATTATAAACAATATAATTTCTTTAATAAATTTAAGTACATAGGCACTTAATTATTGAATATGTTTTAAAGTTTTTCTTATTTACTATAACATATTGAAAAGAAATGTTTATTTATTAGGGATTAAAATGTTTTAATATTTATTTTATTTCAATTTTGTATTAATTTATAAGCATCAGTTATTTTGATACACACATGTGCTATGGCACCCAATTTATTTGTTAATTTTTAATACTGAACATTGTACTCATTTATATTTAATAGAACAATAAATCAATAAAATTAGGTTTGATAGGGACGGTTCAATAATACCACATCACATGACTTAGAAAATGGAATGTGATTTGTAATTTTATATCTAACAAAACTCATTTAACCATTTCATTCAATTTTACTAATTTCTAAAAAAACGATTACTTATGTACTAACATGAAACCAATGTTTCCAAAACAGGTAAAATCTGTCACACATAGAAATTTGGCAAGAGATCCTTTCAAGTCAACAATTAAGTATTGATATAAAATAGCAGAAATTAAAAAAATGCTAAAGGTGACTATACCACAGAGCAGACAAAAGAGACAAAAATTTAAGACCTAATATCAATATTCAATTATTTCATTGATTTTGTATAATTGATTTCTTCTCATTTAATTTGCCATATGAATATTCTTTCATATCTGCTCAAGACAAGATTTACACACACAACAGTTAAAAGCATTTTGGAATGATATGTCTTCTATACATCCAACTATATAGAATAAATGAATAGTACATTTTATTATAACATAGAGAATAGTATTCACTAAGTAACTAAAGATAAAATTAGCAATTTGAGTATTCATATCAGATGATAATCTCTGTGAAAGTTTGTCTATATTTTGTATAGAAATTACAAGAATAAAGGGCACCAGTGGATAGCTTACACTTCTAATCGCTTGGATAAGTGTCATAGTAATAAAATGATTCCAATATATTGTAGCTAACTTAATCTAACAATCACATTCCACATGTCACAGTTGCAATATAAATGCAAAATAAAACAATGTCATTGCACAATAATTGACTTCAAAAAGGAAGTATCTGTGACTTTTAAATAATATTTGTTCCCATAGAATTCCCAATAATACATATATCATTTATATTTATATATTATAATTTTAATCCCACTGAAGTCTTTAAATTTCTATTCATATACTGAATTGTGAGAACAATTCAAACTGAAACTTAAGTAGCATACAAAGTATAATTTGCTTTTCCTAGTAAATTTATACGAAAATATCAAATAGTAAGTACATCACTTGTATATAATGTAACAGTTGTATAATCTGTCTTGTGACACTTGACATAGAAATTTGGGTATGACTTTAAAAAATGCAAATATTCTGAAAAAATAGCTACGCACGGGGTGTTCTTTCGTTTACTTGAGCAAATCTCTTAAGTCGGTAAATCTACTTTAGATTGCTTATCATTCACAGACTCAAATGTGAAAGAGATCGCTGGACGTATCCACAGCGGGTTCGTTGTCTTCTGAAAACCCTGGGAATTTTTTAAATCTAAACTCTTACAGTGTCTAAAAACCAACGTGTACAACCACGGTTCTACTTCTGGTTCATTTGAAGTTATTGCCACCTTTTCATCGGCTTCGTCCTCTTTTATATCAACAGACTTCTGTGACTTAGCACTACCTTTTCTATTGAAAGGTTCAAGGGCAGTTTCAGTTGTCGTCGGTGGAGTAGTAGTTTCGATTGTAGTGATCGGAGCTGGTGTCTCCGCTGTGGACGTACTGGGCACCGTTGCTGGGACTTCCGTCTGAGGAGCACTTTCAACTTTAGGCGTTTGCTTTTCACGCTCTCGCAGTACATGACTCTGTCTTCTTGCAAATCGTTGACTGGGTCGCCTTTCGAATTGAACAGTACGACGTGCACGATTCTGTTGCGTGGTTTGATATTCCGTTTTTCCTGAATATTGGAAGCGCGATCCCATTCTGAAGAAGTTCTGCCGGGCTGAAGGTCCTTTGACCGGAGCTCGTAAGCGGAAGAAAGTATGATACTGCACAGCGCATTTCCACAAATGCTTACAGGCTTTTTCATTGTGTAATCGGAATACAAATGTGTGCTCCTGCTCTCTTCCTTGATCATCATCCTCAACAACAACTAATGTTAGCTTTTTCTTTTTAAAATTTAATTTAGTTATTTTAGGCCAAAAGAAAAGACCTATCTTTTGTGGACCTTCAAAAACGAGTATCCCTGTTGGAGTTAGGCCCAAATGATACTCACAGCCATCTTTACCCAATACAATATGCATATCAACACCATACATTTCAAGCCATTTGACCTTATTAAGATAGCTGACTTCCGCTTGTGCCGGTGTTAGGCCTTTACATTTCTTGTATTCTTCTAAGATCTCTATTTCCATTTCCTCCGTTTGATTGGGTACAAAACGGAATTCAGACACAGTGGCTGGTGTGTGTGTAGTCTCATCAAAATCCCCCAATTCCGATTGTAAAGCTAATGCAGACAGTTCTACAGCGGTGGTGTGAGGACATTCTAGTTTGCTTTCAAGAACATCCTTTTTTAGTTGCAAGAAGAATTGATATCGAGTTAATTCTTCTCTTAAATTATTTGGTTCAGAAGAATAAAATTTTACTTTCAGCCTTAATGTATAAGGTGGTCCAATTTTTACCTGCTTTTTAATTGTTTTAGTTGGATCCAGCCAATGTTGTACATTATTTGTGTCTGTGAATTGTAGCCCAAAGTAATCCTTTTCAATTAAGTCCAATGAATAAAACACTTGTTCATATAAATCAGCGGCACTTGCTTTTTTAGTGAGATTTATAGTTAAATCAGTATCATCAAGTAACATTACCTTACACTGGATCAAATTTTTGTTTATTGCATTCTTCTGAGTCTGTTTCTTTCGTGTCTGGCTAGATGATCTTCCTTTTCTACTCAAGAATCTTAACATTTTGTTGTAGATACCTGCAACATATATTAAATTAAAACTTGCTCACTGTACCAGATGTTTATAATGTTTTGCTAAAGAAAAGAAAGAAAAAATAAATAAAAAAAGCAAATGCACAAACTAATCAAAGACCATACTATATTAAAATATAAATATTTTCTTTAAAAATAAATTAACAGAACCTATAAATAGTTTGGCAAGACAAATTGACTCAATTTAATGTTCTATTCTTGTATATGTCATTACAGAAGCATTGAAAAGCATGTTACAAACAAATTATAAAATAATTTTACATATGTTTTTACAGCTTAATTACAAAATTAAACCAGATGTGATGTTATCACCTATAACTCAATATGAAATCATACATAGGATAACACAGTAACTATTAGTATATTCTGATGATTAAATAACTGAATGATTGTTTATTATCACATCATTTTTTAAAATATATATATATCAAGCTTTTTTTATTGAATGTAAAAGCATTATGTTGTTTAATTTTTATATGTGTGTATAATACATATATTGAAATAAGGCATAAACAATTTAATTATTAGTTTATGTTTATAAATTAATAATTAAAGTAATATAATCATTTAGTTAATCAATTTGTAAACAGTTTTAATCTTTTCACTTACAATAAATAAATTATTTCTTCGATTATAATTATTAATTCGGAATCAATTAGGACTATGCAAATTGCATTACGAATGATTTACTGTTAAATAGTTTCAGAATTATGAAACAGTTGTGGTTTCCTTTTATCACAGGCAGTCATAGTAATATAAATTGAGATGTTATTAAAGTAGGAATGTTGTTAATATTATTTGACAGAATTAAAAGTTACCTGCCAAAAGTTACAATAAATTTAACACAGTCACATCGATAACACCTAGACAATTCGTCATCACAGTTCACGATTCCAAGCAGTCATTTTAATTTCTCAATACACAGCCATGGAACCCTTATACTCAATTTATTATTCCACTTTTTATTGCAATAGTAATCATTTCTTATGAAGTTAAAAATAATTTAAACTGATTCTCAATAAAATATTATATTAGTAAAAATATGTGAATTGTATTTTCAGCAGCCGACAGCCGTACTTCAGATAGTTAACTCTTAACTGTCTTAAAACTGTCGTATAAAAGTTTATACCATAGAATAAAAATATTAAAATTATTTTTCAAACTATCATTTTTTTTATAAAGCTCTACAGCTTTTCTTATAATTATTACTCTTTTTTCTTTCTTATTTTCTTGACTTGTTACTTTTGATTCATACAATAAATGCAATTTTCTTGACATACTTCTGGGAATATGTAAAATAATCGATAAGAATTAAGAATAACTATATATTATTTCATATATACTCGGATGGGCCGCGTTCGGAAAATGGAAAGACGATCTCATGTAGGTCGCAGGCAACCGTTGGATCCAGATCGCTCAAGATCGTAATAGGTGGGCGTCTTTGCGGATCATGTCCAGCAATGGACTTGATAGACTGATGATGATGATGATGATAATGATTTTATGTAATTAAATAATAAAATAAACACGTTAAATTAAATATCTTGACGTTAAAAGTGAGAAAAATCAATTTCGCAAGCAATAGTCGTTGTAATAACAGCATCTTGCGATGCGCTCCATTTACCTTCCTGGTTCAGCGCGGAGCTCTTTTGACGAACTGTACTTCCTGGCCGCTATACAATTTTTTTGATATCTCTAGGTTATTTAACGCTAGGGAGTTTGTTGATTCCCCTGAGGCATTATCAACCATGATTTATAGCATTTAAAATTAAATGGTGGCTCTGTGTCACATTCTACATGGAATTGGTTAAGGGCGTGACCGTCAAGGCCAAACAAGTTAATGGCACGGATCCCTCGGGATCTTAGACTACAACTCATGATTCATCAGCATCTTGAGTAATTCCATCTATTGAAACAAAAGACAAGTTATATAAGCAAAGTATGTAATGGTAAAATCATAGATCATAAAATTTACCATCTGTGATTCGAATTTCCATAAGGCATAACAATTTTGTCATTCGTGTAAGTTGATGACAACTTTAATATATTAAATGCAAGAAATCGGGGCAATCACTTCTAAAATTACAGACAAAAACTAAAATATTCTTTCCAAGGTAAATTATTAATTCTAATAAAATCTCAAATAGATTTCTACATATAATAGAATATAATTTTGGTAAAAAGTAAGGTTAGGGCATCTGTGTTATGTTTTCGATATAAAATATTAAATTATTACTTTCCTAGATGTATGTTTATGTAATAATATAGAATGTTTGTTAGTGTAATGTAATTATTATGTGCAGATTAACAACTAACTAACAATTTTTTAGATGCCAGTTGCTGATGAAATTCAATCATCATGGGCTGATGAGGTTGAAATAGACCAAGGTGCTTTGCCTCCACCATCTGAAGTTGTTGAAAATGGTCTTAAAATTGTAACAGAATATAAGTATGATAATGACAATAAAAAAGTGAAAATTGTTCGCACATATAAAATAGAAAAGCGTGTTGTGTCAAAGGTGGGTATCCTTTTTGATTAATATAGTATATTCATAATGTTCTATTTTGTTTTTAATTGTTTATTTAACTAACCATAAAGTGAAATTTTATATTATTTGTAATATTTGTCTCTAGAGCATTGCTAAACGTAAAACATGGAGTAAATTTGGTGACTCTGCTAGTGACAAACCAGGGCCAAATCCAGCTACTACTAATGTGGCTGAAGATGTATCCATGCAATTTATTAGTAGCAAAGAAGAAGCCCAGCGTCCTGATGATAGTGAATTGGATGGATTGAAAGTGAGTACTTCTGAAGTTGCATTTGTAAATCAATTATTGTCAAATATTCTAATTTAATTATTGAAGTATTTAATAAATTGAATTCTAATGTTATATTTTCAATACACTGTGAACTCTATACAAAGACTCTACTCTGTGCATTTAAAGGTGTTATAAAAAGTTGTTGTTAAGTAAAGGAGAAAAATCAAAATAAGAAAAAGCAAATATGTATTTCAGACTAATGTTATTAATTATGTACATACAAAATAATCGTTACGTTATTAATGTAATGCTATTGCATATAGTCTTATTTTAGTCAGACATCTTGCTGCACCAGTAATTTTGTTGTATTTTTTAATTTTTAATATATTACAAAATTGAGACATCTTGGTGATATAAGAAATAACTTTCTAGTAATTTAGCTGCTTTCAGAGCTTTAATGCTTCGAGAATCAGACTCATCCGCCTCATATTCATCTACTTATTCCTGATCCATATAACTGATGTATTAATCCTAGTCAACAACAGTCTACATATGCAAGCAACCCCAATTTGTACACAAAAAGAATTTCTTACAAAATTCAGTATGCATGATGTCAACAATCGAGTTTATTACAGGCTAGGATAATAGAGTGACAAAAAAATCTACATAGCTGTGCAGTTTTTACAATTTTGGCAATTGTTGTCATTATTGAGAGTGGGTGTAATGAAATATAGTAACGCAAGCTAAACCAACCAGTCAATTGATTTAGATGCTTTAGGGAGTTACACTTTAAACAGAGATGTTACATGGAGTTTACACAGTATTTTTGATTATTATTAATAATATTTTCAGCCTCCAACAAGCAGTGTAATTTTCAAATGCCGTACTTGTCAAGGAGAGCATTGGACTTCAAGTTGTCCATTTAAACATACGCAACTTGCTCAGACTAAGGCCAACGAGGCTGCTAAAGCTGCTGGTAAGTATTTTTATTTAAGTTGTCTTTTACAATTCATAAAGTTGAAAAAAATGCAGCTTAATAATCAAGCCAGTCTAATATATATTAGATATGTCTTTAGCAGTCTATAGATATATATATAATTAATTTTATATATATCTATTAATATTTTAAGTTATAAAAAATAGTTCTTTCCATCAATAAACCCAGTGTATAGATTCCCAAAATATTGTTTTTGATATATACTATACATCATTGGCAGAAGCGAAAGCGGCGTCATCTACCAATAAATATGTGGCACCCAATATGCGTGATGGAGCTAACCGTATACCTGGCCGTGAACCACCAGGAGCAAGACGTGCGGATGATGTTGCTGCGATCCGTATTTCTAATCTCAGCAATTTCGCTGTTGAAGCTGATCTTGACGACCTTGTGAAAGGTTTTGGACCAACGCACAAATTGTACTTGGCCAAGGAAAAGGTAAAGTATACATTTTTATTGATATTCCTTAATCCGAACTAGTTGTCAATTCAGAAACATATAGTAACAATTTATCTGATGTAGACATATTTAATCATCAGCAAGATAAGGTAAAATGCTTGTTATCTTATGGTTAAATTTTGTTGCAGAGCACTGGATTATGCAAAGGATTTGCCTATGTTCATTTCAAGTTCAAGGCTGATGCTGCTAAAGCTATCCAGACCCTTAATGGTCATGGTTATGATCACTTGATTTTAAATGTTGAATGGTCCAAACCACCACAGAATAATTAGGCAGACATGTCTTTTATAATCATAAAAATATATTCAAGCCTTTTGAATTGACTTTTATTGGTCTTTGATTAGATTGGTCTACTATTAGATAGTATCAATGTAATTTACAATTTTTAATTTGACACAGGACAACAATTGTTCTTGTGTTTTGTTAGTTTTTTATACACAATGAAAATACAATTTAAGCAAAAACATAAATATATTTAACAGTTCCTTATCCTGAAGGTAGGTATGCTACATTCACAAAGAGAATAATATTAAAAACAAGCTATGAATGTACAGAATTATAAGCTACCTAATAAACAAAATATGCAATATTTAAACATGTCAAAAAAGCTAGTGATTAGATTATTTAAATAATTTAAAGGTGTCATAATAAATACTTACAATATAATAATAATTTACAGTTTAAACTATATTCAGCCATTCCTGCATTATTAACGAAACAGGAGTCTAATGCCAATTTACATACAACATCCATAATTGATACAATATACTTCTACTTTAGCTTGAAACTTATTTTTACCATCTTAAAGATCAATATCATATTTCTCATCATCACTATTGGGGCTGTATGCTTCATCTGGAATTCGAATTTCTCCACAAAACATAAGTTCTACATACTGGAAATAATCAAGTGCTATATTTGTGAGCATTGCTCCAGTTGACACACCAAGAATAGTTCCAATAACTGGTCTTTGACCTATAGAACTTCTCAGAATTGCCCATAAAAATATGGAGCCTAATGGCCACAAGCAACCACCTAGAAAAGCCCATGAAAACCTTCTAGCGGGTGCTGCAGCAGCTACATGAGGCCTAGCCCATAACCATAATCCTGCTCCACCTCCCGCTGACAAAAATAGAATGTCTGTTATGTCTCGTCGAGGAAATAATCTGCAACAAACATTGTGTGTAAGAAATATGTAATTTTGCATATTCCTAAATAGTAAGCAATGGAAAACAATAAATCAAAATAGCCTTAATCTATGAGAATAATTCTTTCAAGAGAGTGATTTGAAAAAGAGAAATACAATTGTATTATATTTGTATATTATTTAATTTAAAATATTAATAATATTTTATTGTATACATATATATTATATCAACACTATTTTATTGCAGACATACCTGACCATTAGATGTGGGTTCATAACACTCACTGATAATGTTGTGTAACTAACAAGTCCTTGCATGGGTATATAATAATATAAAACATTATCTCTTGTTAATGGAGGTACTCTTACATTATTAACAGATTTATTGATTATGTCAATAGTTTTATTTACAGTTACCGGTAGATCATTGAATTTTCTTATAATATTACGATAAACTCTTTCGAAAATTTCCATGTTTCAATTTCAGCTGTTGTCAGTTCACGTTTGTTCCAATTGGAGCTGTAATGTAAGGTAACTTGTTACATAGTTTATATATTAGATCACTTGGCAAGAGTAAGGATTGGAATCGTCACAAATCAAGATGCATGTGCATTTAATTTGCGCTGAATATATACGTACAGTTTTATCTTGGAATATTTTTTACTTAAAAATTATTCTAACTGTAATATTTTCAATATTTCACTGGACTTTCCATGTCAATATTTATTTCATTAATCAGATCATGTGCAGATATTTTATTTTAAATAAAAATCCAACAAATTACAATATCTATGATTTTTGTTAGTAGTTGTCTATGTCTATTAAGTTTAGAATTTTGACTTTGAGACTTTCCCTAGGTCAATAAATTGTAATTATTAATCTTAAGAAAAACATCATTAGTCAGGTAGTAACTGTTCTAGTTTGTAACTATTTTTTTTATTAAAAATTTATGTGAATTGTAGGCATGTAAAAAACTTATAAAAATCATAAAATAGTCAACCATGACACTTTACACCGCTCAGACGACGTATATCGCCACATCTTGCTCGGCCCAACAAGCGACTGCCCAGTGCTCCCTGGATCTCCTACTAGCTTCCTTCCAGCAATGGAGACTCGCAGCCAACTCGGACAAAACACAGGCCATCGCTTTCGGCCGAAGTCGCCCGATCGCTCCGCTCTGTTTCCTAGGTCGACACGAGCCATGGACGACTGCCGTCATTTAATTGCGCGTGACGATAGAATCCCGACTCAGCATGACGGAACTTGAAGATCTTACTACTTTGATACAGCCACCGTGTAAGAGTACTCCTCCACCGCAAACACATACGACGACCCCGAGAGTAGGAGCTGCAGCTTCGTCCGCTGGACCTCTCCCGAATTATCCGGGATTCTCACCCGGTGGCCCATGACCACGAGCTTCACCCAGCCACCCCATGGGCTGAGTTCTATTAGCGGCCCTACTTTCTTTGGGATAAATTGGGTCCTACCCAATCATTGCTGTTTCCACACGGTGCATTTTCTTTTTTGTTTTCACCTTTTCTTTTGCTTGTTGGCCATTTTTATTTCGGCCATCAAGGCCGACCAAGCTAACGGCACGGATCCCTCGGGCCTGTGACATCTTCTTTTTCATCCCACTTTATGGTTAGTTGATTACTACTTTAAATTTTTTATCCGTGCAACTTTTAGTAAAAATGTCATATGTCATAAATCATAGAATATTATTCTAAACCTAATTTGATTAATAACTTAATACTTTAAATTTTAATATTAAATATAATATTCTTGCTTAATTTTCTGTTGTAATTATGTAAATATTATATTATAGTACTCTGGAAAAATTGTAATTTTAGTCACAGAAACTAAAAAAATATTTTTATTATAAAATAATTATAGTAACGTAATAATTACTAATACATAGCAATTTATATATTTGAAACCAAGGATAGTATATTCTTATTATATATATGAAGAAAACATTATTTTTATTAAAATAATAATAATAACGTTACTTTGTGTAGAGAATTGCAGCGACAAATTGATAATAGCTGAATTGTAGAAAGAATGCCATACAGATCAGTTACTAAAACTATAAAGAGTTTGTATAGTTATCCAAATTTCAAAAGATATTATGGAATTAATTATTCTAAAGCGTTAATCTTGGGAATAGAGACTTCATGTGATGACACTGGTTGTGCTGTCATAAATTCTAATGGTACTCTCATATCTGAATCACTTAATTGTCAAAGTTTAATCCATCTAAGGAATGGTGGTATTATACCAGATGTGGCACAGGATCTCCATAGGAGATTTATTGAACCAATTGTTGAGGATACATTGAATAAAGCAGATCTATCAATGGATAATATAACTGCCATAGCTGTAACAATTCAGCCTGGTTTACCACTCAGTCTTGCCATTGGAATGAAATATGCTAAACATTTATCAAGGAAGTTTAATAAGCCACTCATACCTATCCACCATATGGAAGCTCATGCTTTAGTTGCGAGGATGCAACAGAAGATTACATTTCCATATCTCACACTTCTTATATCTGGTGGACATTGTTTATTAGCATTAGTTCAAGGTGTCAATAAATTTAAACTTCTTGGAGAAAGTATAGATTCTGCTCCAGGGGAAGTTTTTGATAAAGTGTCAAGGGAAATGAAGCTTAGAAATATACCTGAATATTCCCAAATGTCAGGTGGTCAGGCAATAGAGACAGCTGCATCTAAAGCAACAAATCCTCATATTTTTAAATATCCTTTGCCTTTATCAGATTATAAAGATTGTAACTTCAGTTTTAATGGGCTTAAAACAGCAACATTCTTACATTTACACAAGAAAGAGAAAGCACATAACATTGAAGCTGATGAATTAATACCAGAGGTGAATGATTTGTGTGCGGCTTTGCTTATGGCTGTGACGAGACATCTAGTACATAGAACTCAAAGAGCAATTCAATTTTGTAAAATAAAAGATTTATTATCTGAGGGTGAAGGAAAATTGGTAGTATCAGGTGGTGTGGCATGCAATAATTTTATTTTTAAAAATTTATCTATTTTGTGTGAAGAAATGGACTATAAAATATTCAGACCACCCCCAAAGTTGTGCACAGATAATGGTGTTATGATAGCCTGGAACGGACTTGAGAAATTGCAAGAAGGGTTAGATATTGTAACAGATTTGAAAAGTTTAGACATTAAAGCTGTAAGTCCTTTAGGTGATAATCTTATTCAGAATGTAAAAGAAGCTAGGATACCAATGAAATTATTAAAAATAAAAACTTAAGATATTAGATGGTTTTCCTTAGATGTTTTTATATATGTATACTCCTTTGTTCCTTAGCTGGGGCAATAGAGTACCTCAGTGTTCTGTCATTGTGATTTGCCTAGCTAAATATGGAGCTCCATATCTTTCCTGTATCCTAGATCTCCAACAATATGGTCAGGGTCTAAGATTTGTTTGGATGTCCTATCTTTATCCATGTGGGTTCCTAATTATTGTGTCGAGGAATGTCTTTGGCTAGAGAGTGGAGCAAATGCAGCCCTATTTCTGCTTTTTCATTATTCTTTATATAAATACGTACATTAAAATCTTTGTTGTAATAAAATTATTAGATGTCTATTAGAGATGATATTCATTACATACTATAAATTAGTACATATTTTTTATTTATAAACAACCTAAGGTTTAAAGGAAATATAAAATATTTGTATACCTATTCTATAATGTAAATGCGCGAAGTAAAATTGTGTACCTTGTTTAACACAATACAGGTAAAAACTGGATGAATATGATTACATGCTTTTGATCCTTATGTTTTTCATATTAAAATATGTGCATAACATTGCCTTGCGTCAGCAGTCTGGAGTGTCTGATTTCATTTTATTTACTACTACATTTGATTTGGACTAATCTTTGGTGATGCACTTTAATATGCTTTTAAAAATAAAAGTAATCAAAACCTCTGCTATTACTATGATTTTTCGTAATATTACGCGGCCTCTATGTTCGGATGCGAAACCTGGTTTAGAAGATATTCCGGGACCAAAATTATATCCTTTGATTGGTACCTTGTACAAATATTGGCCTATTATAGGTAAGTTATTTATCATTAAAAGTTTGTTACAATGTTTTTATACTCTATGATAAAATAGTACTTTTTCTACTTTGAGCATCAACAGTAATTCATTTTCTTTAATGTAAAACCATTTCTTGAACATTAGTACAAAATATAACCAATTAAAATCATTAGGTTATAACTTATATATAGCTTTAGTTTTTTATAAATATGCATTACCGTCTATTAAAACATTTTTTAAAATAAAATTAAAAAAATATTTTTAATACGTTTTTATCAACATTTGTAAAATGTTTGATGTGCCTTTTTTTTCTAACTACTTACCTAATGATCAATGTGTAATACCTGAATCTCAAACTCAATAACAGGGTAAACAAGATGATTTAATGGCTATTTAAATAATTAAGATTGTTTTCGACGTAGTAATAAACTTATTATACTGTCTTAATAAACGCAAGTATTAATTATGTAATAAATTTTTTCTAGGTGATTATAACGCTGAAACATTAGACAAAAACGCGTGGTTAAATTGGCGTCGTTACGGAGGCCTTGTGAGAGAGAATCCTATTATAAACTTGCTTCATATTTATGAACCAGATCTTATTAAGGCAATATTCCGGCAAAATGAACGCTATCCCGCACGGAGGAGTCATGTTGCGATGCTGCATTATCGTCTTAGCAAACCTACTGTTTATAAAACAGGCGGTCTTCTCTCTACGTAAGCACTATTGCTTAAGCTACTTTTGTTTGCTTATTCTATTTATATAAATATACAATGAATATCCATATTTATTTATTTAAAACTAACCAGTAGAACACAAACAAGAATAAAAACAAAATCAAAATAATAGCAAAAATTAGAATACACAAAAATTTAAAATCGTCTGTCTATATGCCCACCATAAATGATCGCCGGTTTTCAGTTCCTCACATACCCACAAATATGTAATAAAAGAAAAACTTCGGTATCCATGGGTGGAGGACCGCTTGCCCTAGATGAGTCTCCTGCTCGTTTGCCACCATTAATATAAAAATAAATCTATACAAATTATTACTTTAAAAAATGAAAAAGAAGGCTTTCTTTATATAAAGGTCTTTTAAACGCGGCTAGGTGTTGGGAGAAGGTTATTTCTATAAGTAGTCAGTAAAACTCATGAAATATTACTTTTGCCCTAGCTAGAATAACATTGTAGCGTTATACCCTGAACCTTATCTTGTGCCCACGTAAACTGTTGTAATGATTGTAAAACTTTATATTTTAAATGAAAATCACAATAATAATTGTAATTTTGATATAACAAAGTATCAGCGCAAGCGTTTCTCTATTCATTTTTCTTTCGAGGTTTATTTTGTGTTGTACTTGCGTTACTCCCTGAAATTTGTTATTAGTCTTTAACTATCAAAAGTATCTAAGTCGATATATATTTATTTCAAATTGGACAAAATTGTAGGTTAAATTATGAATGTCTTAAAACCTTATTGTGACGCCCAGAACTGAAAAAAACTCAAAAATTTCGACCTTTCTTTATGGATTGGTGGCAAATGACCTGCAGGCTCAGCAAGGATAAACGTTCCACCGCCCATGTATACCCCTAGTCCTTGTCTCAGGTGCATTGGTCGCGCTTTAATTTATCTATAATATATCACTTATTGTATCTGTGCTTACAAATTTTTATACAATATCAATTAAAGTTACTGAGTCGATTGATAATATAATAAATGTTTCAGAAATGGTCCAGATTGGTGGCGCCTTCGTAGTTCTTTTCAAAAAAACTTATCTGGTCCACAAAATGCCAAGAGATACGCCCATGTTATAGATCAGGTTGTTTCAGAATTTGTGCAATGGATTAGAGACAGTAACTTATCAACCATTGACGATTTTTTGCCGTATTTGAACCGCCTTAATCTAGAAGGTATGACAAATCTCTTATAAACTTTAGGTACATTCAATACTAGCTGACTCGGAAACGTTGTTTTCCATATAAATTACTCGATATATACTCTTTCGGAAATTTTTAGGCATTATTTAAAACCTATTTAGGACAACCTTTATCAACTGGATGTTATGAAAAGAAGTCATATTCTCGCACAAGTTTAATATAAATTGGTCCAATCGTTTCGGAGGGATTTTATTACAAATCATCGGAATTATATATATTTTATTTAAAGTATAGCGGATAACGGAGTAGGTGGTCCTGTATGATCACAGAAAACCACCGCCCATTGACAACTAATTGGTTGTGTTTCCGGCTTTTTACGGCGCTTAATCAGCATTTTTAAGGGCCTTCGATATCCTCCCTCACTCAGCGCAATACAGTAGAAGTACGGTTTCATGTACAACTATCATTTCACGCTGAATATTCTATGAGCCCGTGGTAGCCCGTATACTTCGGACGAGCTGGTCCAATTAATGTCTAAGCATGGCTCTCCCACGGGTGTAGAAGTATTAAGACACTCACTCGACCACTCTCATGGCCTTCCAGAGATCGAATAAACTATAACTGTCGGGACTAGGATTCGAACCCGATACCTCTCGCTTCATGGTAAAATTATAAAACCATTTAGCTACGAGTCTCTCGAAAAGATTATTTTTTTTATATTTCAGTAATTGGTAAGGTGGCGTTCAATGTTCGTTTCGACAGTTTCTCTGCTTCTGAACAGTTGCCAGACTCTCGAAGTAGTAAAATTATTTCAGCAGCGTTTGGTTCCAATGCGGGAATTATGAAACTCGATAAAGGAGTACTATGGAAACTATTCAAAACACCATTGTATAGGAAATTGGCAGAATCACAGACATATTTGGAGAAGTAAGTTTGTGCCGAAAATAAAAATCTGCGTACACACAAGATTTTTACCTTCTATATAATATAAATAAATACAATAATAATTATCTCACATATAAAGTTTACACACAATCAAATTAATACTAATCTGTAAACAAAAAAAAAAAACGACAAAAAACGTTTTAATATAAACATAAATTAATATCAATCTTAATCGCCATTACGTTTTAAGATAAACCAGTAATCAAAACATTTGTCGTAATGTTTGTTCATTGTCAATTAAAGCGTTAGGCGCGACAAAATTCAAATCAAGACTCAACTTTTTAAATATTTTATTTTATGTTTTACTCAATTTTTTCTACAGATAATAAATTCTTAAATTTGAAAAAATCTAAATTCTAACTTATACTTTATTTAAATAACAAAGTAAATTGTATAATTATACCATAATATACTATTATAAATAAATATATATAATATTATTATATAATTATATATATAATTAATCATTAATAATCCATTTTACTAACATGTACTTACATACAATAATATCTTTTACATATTTCAGGATATCTGAGAATGTTTTGATGGAGAAATTAAATTTTTTCGACACGAACAAGCCAGTAGACGATGATTCGCTTTTAGCGTTTTATGTGCAACAGCCGGATCTAGATTTGAAAGATATTGTTGGTATGATGGTGGATATATTAATGGCTGGCGTTGATACAGTAAGTTATTTTTTATAACATCTAATAGTTTTTTCTAGTATAGAGGACAACGGACCAGGTGGGTTTTCTATATGGTAAGAGAACACCGCCGCACAACCGCGCCAGTCTACGCATTGGTTGTGTTGCTGACTTTTTACGCCACTTAAGCGGCATTTTTATGGGCTTCCGATTCCGATTTTCCCCAATCACTCAGCGAGACACAGTACAAGTACTGGTTCAGGTTAAGTATTCTGTGAGCCCGTGG
This sequence comes from Delias oraia, assembly GCA_018230265.1. NCBI lineage: Eukaryota > Metazoa > Arthropoda > Insecta > Lepidoptera > Pieridae > Delias > Delias oraia. The sequence goes on from DWCF01000957.1 coordinate 31,779, forward strand.
TATCACTTCGGACGAGCTGACCCAATTAGTGCGTCAGCATATGCTTCAGCATGGCTCTCCCATGGGAAAAGTTAATTGTCAAAGTATCCCAAATTTACTTATTTTTGCTATGAATTTATATTTAAATTTAAAATAAATGTGAATCAGCTAATTTAGCATAATATTTTGCAATTGAAAATATCTTTGTATGCTTTATATTATAGTCTATATAAAATCCAGTATATATTTACAGATTTTACAATGTAAAGATAAATATACTTTTCAGACATCATATACAACAAGCTTTGTCTTATATCACCTGGCTAGTAATCCTGATAGTCAGGAAAAACTCTTTAAAGAAGCCATATCTCTACTACCGAGTGAAAATTCCGAAATTTCCACCTCAGTGTTATCAAATGCGGTGTATTTGAAAAGCTGTGTAAAAGAAAGTCTGAGACTCAATCCCGTTTCAATTGGAGTGGGACGTGTACTTCAGTCTGATGTGGTTTTAAAGGGCTACAATATTCCCGCTGGGGTATGTTTTTTAACCTATAATATATAAACTTTCACAACTGATAGTTTAAATTTGTTCAACCTCATTATTATTTCTAAATTCACTGCCAACTTCTATAAAATACGTATAATTAGAGACTCTCGTAGCTAAATAGTCCTATAAGCCTCTCAAGATGCGAAAGCAGGTTTTAGCGGGTTCTATTAATATATTTATGCATTATACGGTCTTTCGAATGCCTTGGCATCATGGCTCTTCCATTGGTACTACAGTGTTTAGACACTCACCCGGCCACTATCAAATTCATCAAAAGATTGAACACAATTTATAAATTCAATTTGAACCAGTTATTAAACCAGCAGCGCCCTTCCTAGTACAGCAGATGTTCTGCGATCACCAACCCGCCTGCCAAGCGTGATTAAAGCAAAACACCCTCTTTTTGGGGGAGGCCTATGTCCAGCAGTGGACTTGAATAGGCTGATGATGATGAATAATAATAAGAGACCCACCTGCTCCATTCTCAGCTATACTATAAAAAATGTACAATTTTTTAATATTATTTAAACGTTTATAGACGGTTGTTGTCACTCAAAATATGACAGCGTCCAGACTGCCACAATACGTTCGTAACCCGTTGAAGTATATCCCAGAACGGTGGCTACGAGGATCTCCTCAATACGAAGACATACATCCATTTCTCTGCCTACCTTTCGGCTTCGGTTCACGATCATGCATCGCCAAGCATTTAGCTGAACAGAATATCTGTATTACTATATTACGGGTATGTATCAAAGATTTATAATATACTAGAGGATCTGGCAGACGTTGTTCTGCCCGGTACGCAACCTACACATACACACTAAAAATATTACCCTTCGCTTTTGTATTCAGATAAAAAGTGACTAGTCTATGACCTTCTGCTAGTTCCAAGCTATCTCCTCAGCAGTTTTCAACCAAATAAAGTCAGTCATTCTTGAGTTATAAATTTTCTTTTATACATATATAACTTAGTTTTAAATAAGTATATTATATGTATAAATATATATAAATAAAAAACTATGCTTAACTATATTTTATTTAGTTTATATAATGCTTAAATAAAACTAAGTTCAGGATATAATAAAACATTTTATAATAACATCAATTTACATTCATCTTGCCTGAAAATAGATTGTCTAATTAAAATACATTTTATTTAAGATAATACGCAGATACAAAATCAAATGGATGGCTGGAGAGCTTGGTGTTAAGACTCTTCTAATAAATAAACCCGATAAACATATATCATTGAAGTTGAAACCACGCTGTGAAATATAAGTTGAATAAATAAACAATTGTAATAGATTTGGTTGTTTTTTAATTTTTTTTATTCTATAGCGGACAACGGAGCAGGTGGGTCTCCTATATGGTAAGAGAACACAGCCACCCATGAACAACCGAGCCATAGTCCGCGCCTTGATTATGTTGCCGGCTTTTTACGCCACTTAAGCGGCACATTAAAGGGCCTCCAATATTCTCACTCACTTTGCGAAACGCAGTACAAGTACTGTTTCAAGCTGAATATTCTGTGAGCCCGTGGTATCACTTCGGAAGAGCCGGCCCAATTTGTGCGTCAGCATATGCTTCAGCATGGATCTACCACGGCCGCAAGTATGTTTTTAAATAGCACAGGTCTACTGATTTATTTTATTTTTATGGTATAGTGGACAACGAAGGCGGGTCTGCTTTACGAAAAGAGATTATCGCCGCCCATGGACAACTGCGCCCCAGTTCACGATTGGGTTATGTTGCGACTTTTTAATTTTTTAATGGTTTAGCGGAACACGGAGCTGGTGGGTTTCTTATATGGCAAGTCAACACATTTGTTGTGTTCGTCACATTGGCCGCGCTACCCCTGTGTGTGAAGTGTGCGGCGCACACAGGCGCCAAGACAATAGGAGCGCCACGCCGCCACCAAAATTACTTTTGTTACCTAAATTATTGTTTTTTGTTTTGGAGTATCGATAAGTAGGTACAACAGTATGCATGTATGTAATGATTGTGTTTTTTAACATAGCATACGTGATAGTCATATTAGTTTTATTATTAGAAAAATTCAGCTACTTTTTTAGTAACAAGACTAATAAAACTATGACTAAACAAGAATAAAATTCCTTTAAAAAATCAGTTCAAGTTTTAGTTTTCACAATAAATGGCTAGCAGAAGCGAACGGGATTTACCTATTTAGTATTTTAATGCAGAAATGTTCTTCAGTTTTGTACACTTAGATATTAATCATAATATTATCTAAGTACTGTAAATCTGGAGAACATTTATTTCGGTCAAAATTACCAATTTATAGTATTCGTTAAAAATTTAAATTCATTTTTATGAAGATTCGTTAAAAAAGAGGCGCTTCATAGATTCCGAACACAGGTGCTGCCGAGAGCTGGCACGGCTCTGGTGTTGCCGGGTTTCTTTGCCGCTTAAGAGGCTCTTTTAAGGGCCTCCGATATCTGGACTCAAACACAAAAAACAAAAGAAACACTGTTTCAAATACAACTATCATTTCACGCTGAGCATTCTGTGAGAGGTTTAAATATAGGTAAGCTCTTTAAAGATATTCAAATCATTTTGCGTTTACATATATCTCTATTAAAATACCCATAACAAAAATGGGACATTATTACAATAACACAAAAAATGCAATATGAAATTATTTGTAAGGAATCATTATTTAATAACATATTTAGACTAATTAAGCACAATAATATAGCATTGCTCATTAGACTTCATTAGTTAATCATGATCACATTTAGTTGTAATTGTTTTAGTATAAAATATGAAACTTCTCCAAGTTAACATCATTCGCAAACTTACAGTTCTATCACCAACTTTTGTATACACGATTAAACTACTGAATCAACATGAAAATGGTAAGAATTTATGTATTTTACTACATTTTAAAGCTTCATTTTGTATAGTATAGCGGATAACGAAACAGGCGGTTCTATATGGTAAGAGAACACCGTTACCCATGGACAACCGTGCCACTGTCCGCGCATTGGTTGTATTGCCGGATTTTACGTCACTTAAGCGGCGTTTTTAATTGCCGATATCTTCACTCACTCTGCGAAATACAGTACAAGTACCGTTTCATGATACTTAGACTTTGGTATTGAAAAGTTTGTGTATTTTCAGTTCGTTGTATTCTGTGCGATGATCGCAGCCGTTGCTTGCGCGCCCAGCTTGAATTCAGACATTGCAGCTCGCCGGGCATTACCAGCTCTGGAACATGAAGAGATACATGATGAATTTGGACAGTACGCCCTGCGTTACGTGACAGCTGAAGGAACAGTTGTATCTGAACGAGGCCGGCTGGTCCCCACAGCGAAAGGAGACTACGTTCTCGTTAGTGAGGGTGAAATATCATACATCGGTGATGACGGTGAACTTTACATCACCAAGTTCACAGCCGGCATTGATGGATACCACGTTGAAACTAATCACCAGCCCCTGACCAGTGCCGATGTGGATTCTATTGCTCATTAGAATTTAGTGAAATAAATATTTAAATGTATTATAATATGTTTTTTTGTTCGAAACAAACTCTTCATCATCATCATCAGCCCATTTAAGTCCACTGCTGGACATAGGCCTCCCCCAAAGACGCCCACCCGCTGCGATCT
>DWCF01000958.1:0-35896 GCA_018230265.1 Delias oraia
TTTTATTCCTTCACGTGAAAATACAGAACGTATTTTAGTCAAACTTTGTATAATCAGAATAAGACATAGATTACAGTATTGTGCAAACATGACAATATTTAATAGAAACATGTAAGTCAGACTCGGTGGGTAGTGCAGCGGGCAGAACAACGTCTGCCGAGTCTACTAGTATATATTATATATATATATATATATATATTGCTTTAATTATTTTTCACTATATAAATAATAAGTCAAGAGGTATTTCGCCTACGTGAAAGCTTTCGTGAATACCCATTGGCCGCGCTCGGGGAAGAGTGCGTTGCCAGTCTTTATGAGATAGATACACATCGTAATGATTTGATTTTCAGTTTTGTAATATTTATATATAAAAAATTACACTAAATGAATATTAGGTAATAATGTTTGTTTATCTTTAACTTTGTGTAACTAAGAAACCCTCCAGTCATGGTTCTGATAGAATAACATTGTTGTTTAATTGTATCTCGCCTATTGAGGTAACCGTAGGCCAGCAACCCTATACCGTTATAGCGGCGTAAAATACCGACATGCAATCAAAACATGGATGCTACACGGATGTTCATGGGCAGCGGTGAACACAAAAAAATCACAGTTTTAAAACAAAAGTTTGTACTAAAATCCTCCTTTTACTCAATGCTTAAATACAATAGCTAAAACAGAACGGAATCTAACTACAAGAAAAGAGAAAAACATTAATATTTTTAATACGAATTATTGAAAATGTAGCGGTAAAATGTCCGCTAGTGACGCGCCTCATCGATTATCGATTCTCAATCGATGAGCTCAGCTGATGACGCTGTTGAGTTGTTTGTTGTCTGTGACGGATTACGCCTCGTACCTTTTGCAGAATTATTCATTAAAATTAGAGGTAACTAACACTTTTTTAAATGTAAAAATAAATCATATTGTATCGTTAATTAGATATTTTAAATGTTTGTCAGCAATTATATCCCAAAGCAAAGAACTTTTCTCCAATAGAATGTCACATATACTGGCGCTGGTTCCCACTAGATATAAGCCAAATTTAAATTGAAATGTCAGTGATAGTCAAACACGATTGGTCGATTTGGAAGTCGGAACGCTTTCACCGTTGTGTGCTAGTGACGTGCCGCATCGACCGCGCGGCCCCACCGTCATCGATTGTCGACAATCGATGAACGCAGCTGACGTCCGCCTTGTTTGTAAACGCACCCTACGCGCCGAAGGAAGTGACACAATTCTAGGATAGGAAGGGAGCGGACGGGGTAGCCCGCTCGCTTTTGTTCCCACCGAATGTCCTTTTTTATCCATTACGCTGATAATGGAGATGTATTGTTTCACAACTTGCAACTCTACGCCTTCTAATTTTCGTTTTACGCTATATTCAACATTAATCATTTCAAACTCACTTCGAACGACGAAAAATTAAACTTGTTTGTTTATCTTGTGACCAAAGATTGTACTAAAAAGGAGCATTTATAAAACACAATCCAATGTGCCTATAGCATATTGCATTTTAGACTAGTATGCGGGAAATACTGCCAACATTTGTATTAAGATAAAACAACAACTTTGTATTTGTAAATGTAAAAAGGGAAGTGATGCCAACCTACCTGCCAATCGCAACGCCGACATCCTCTGGAACTCCGGCTCCTGCAGCCACTTCCACATCCGCCTGAAGGTCTCCCTGCCCGACTTGAGCTTCGACCAGGGCTTCGGGTTGCGCAGCAGATCGCTTAGCGTGCCCTGAGACCGGCACAGGACCCTCTGCGCGAAAATCGCCTGCGGTATCGAATACCTCTTCAGCTCGCCACTTATCCGCTGCGCTAGCTCCTTCGTGTTTATCTCCTCCGTGTCGCTCTGTTGCGTCTGTTGGGTCTGCTGCTGGGCGGCCTCCTCCCTGGCCAGGAGCGCCGCATTGAGGTCTAGCCCGGGACTGGGCAGCGGCGGCGTCGGGGACCTTCGCTCGAAGGAGTTGGGCGATGCACTCCGCCTACTGTACGCCGACTGAGGCGAAAGCGGCTCGTTGTACGCCGCCGGGGACAGGGACGCGTACGAGTGCTGCTGCTGGATGACCGTGAACGTGCCGCCAGCGTGGTAGGCGAACTTGTCCGAGACGGTGCTGATGGGGGGCAGCGGTAGGAGCGGCGTGAGCGTGGCGTAGGAGGCTGGCTCGAGGCCTGGTGGCGTGAGACGGCCGTTCACTGCCGACAGCGGGTGGAAGGCCGCGTCCCCGTCGGGGAGCAGGTCCGCCGGAGAGAGGCGCGGCGGGGACGCGTTGCTCGGGGCCACTATGACGGTGAGCGGCGCGCGGTCTCTCACACGGGCTTCGTCCATGGCGCGCGGCCGGCAGCAGCGCTGTCGCGCGGGCGACTGAACAACGCCTGCGCCACGCGCCCTGACCTCCCCTCTGCCAGCCTGCAAACACCCTTACATTATACCCTAACGTCCTACATCGCGCCGCTGCAGCCTGAATCGCACTCTACGCCGCCGGCGGAGGGTCGACTCTGCGACGGCGATCGTCCCAGTCTATTCGCGAGACATGAACACTATACAATGCACCCTTAACCTACCCGGTGGCGCTTTTACTCTTATACGTCCACACAGTATATATGCGTGTCATCCATTGCCGGCTTCTATTCCACGTTCCCTACTACGTTCTCCCTGGCAGGGCAATGGTCAGAAAAACATGTCAAGAAACGGCTGGTGCTCACGACATCGCTATCGTGGACCGGCTCTGCCCTCGTTCGCTGACACTCGGCTACTTTCAGCTAGGAACTTCCAGTTGAGGAGCAATTTTATATTAATTCTTGCTCATTTTAAAACAAAAAGAATATTTTTCTTAATTGACCTAGATCTCATAGGATTTTGATTATATTGCATTACTTACAACATATATTTTGCACCAACTCATTAAAACCAATCCTAATAACTTTTGAACATTTCTAGTAACTAAAAATAAATGCAGAATACTTTTCAAATATGTACATGAAAGTCACATGGCACTTATTAAGAAATTGTCCTAAAGTATAAAAAATACATTCTTAAAAAATAACAAAGGATATATATATAAGGATATAATAACAAAATATTTTTTATGGTATAGCGGACAATGAAACAAGCGAGTCTCCTCTATCGTCAAAAATCACCGCCGCCCATAGACAACCACCACAACCTCCGCTTTGCTTGTGTTGCCGGCTTTGTACGCCGTTTGTGCGATACAATTTCACGGGCCTCTGATATCCTCACAGTTACACACTCAGCGAAACACTACAAGAGTATGTACGCTGCTACTCTTACAGCTCGTAGTACCATTTCGTATAGGCGCAATCAATGCTTCAGAATTTACGATAAAAAAACTTTAAAAGTGTATGACTAGGATATAAAAAAATATTTTAATGGTGACAAATGAGCAGGAGGCTCACCCCTAGGTAAGCGGTAAGCGGTCATCCGCCCATGGACACTCTTAGCCCTTGCAGAGCCACGAATGCTTTGCCGGCCTTTAAGGAATGTCTATTTATAAATAATAAATATTTATATTGCACTAATTCTATAACAGTCAGATCTACCCTCAGTATTTCTGAAGAAAAATGTTCTTTTTTAATAAGAACAGACACCAACTGAGCTGGAGGCTCACCTATAAACCACCCATAGATACTACTTTCTCCTGCTGAAGCGCCGGTGCGTCGCAGTCCTAATTAGACACTACAGGCAACCATATCTTACTAAAAATATTCTACCTCCCAGAAATGAGCAATTTTGTAAGGTACTTCTTATTTGCCATTGTCACCAGGTGGCCACCCCTTCTTTAAAAAAGGACCTCGGTGTCAATGACCCTACATCCTAACGCCGTTTTTTTAATGTAACAGGATCCACGGCACAAGCCACAATGTCGCACCTGGCGTGAAAAGGACCCGCGTGATGTACCCAACACGAAACACTGCAATATCTATCGATATCGATGAAATGTCTACTTTTCACATAACTCCATTATTGTTAATTAAATAACAGATATGCACCATCATCATAACATTGAACATGTGTTCAAAAAACAATACTTTTACTTTTTTAATTGTTCAAAAATGAAAACATCGTATCCAAGTGGTTAATTAAGTCTACCATAAGGCGATACGTATCGGGTTCGAATCCCGGCCCGGACAATTATAAATTATAATTTAATTTATAATTTATTCAGTGTCTGGAATACTGTCTGAAATACTGTCGTACCCGTGGGAGAGCCATGCCGAAGCATATACGGACGCACTAATTGGATCGGCTCGTCCGAAGTGAAACCACGCGCTCACAGAATACTCAGCGTGAAATGACAGTTCTATCAGCTGACAGTTGTTTGTAATCGTGCAATTTTATTCACCAATTTAACTCCTTCATGTTGATTAATGTAACATATGTTAAATTGTAAAATATTTCTGTTAAAATAATATTAATCCTGTTTGTGGATTCATCTAAAACGATATAAAAAATCACCTGCAATTCGTAAACCAATACGCGTTGGTAACTTTAAAAAAGCGTGGCTATCTAGAGGCCAGCAACGCACCCGCAGCTCACCAGAAGCTAGGGGTGTTCATGGACGGAAAACCGCTCATCTTGGATGAGCCGCCGATTACCCCCCAATACATAAAAAACCTCCATAACATAACATGACCTCTCCCAGAACGGATATTTTTATTGTAGCGAACAACGGAGCAGGTGGGTCAACTATATGGTAAGAGAACACCGCGACCTGTGGACAACCGCGCCACAGTCCGCGTATTGGCTGTTGCTGGCTTTTTACGCCACCCGCGTCAGTATATATAATTTTTATGATATAGCTGACAACGAAGCAATTGGGTCAAAGCAAACGAAGCAATTGGGAAAGAGAACAACGCCGTCCATCATCAACCGCCCCTTACTCCACATATTGGTTGTGTTGCCGGATTCTTACGCTGTTTAAGCGGCATTTTTAAGGGCCTGATATTCTAACTCACTCATCGAAACAACATACGTAGCAACAGTTTTTTGCTATTTGCATACAACGGATTATAATCTAACACGGGGTGTGTATTTTTAGCGCATATTAGAAAGGTTAGCCCTGTTTCTACAAAAAGTACATTTGCGTAGCACGAGCCCAATCGCCCCTCAAACTTGCACCCCAGTTAATAAGCCGCCCAGCTGCGCGCGCAGAGCGTGACGTCATATCGATTCTTTTATCGACATTATCGACCGCGCACCTGTGCATCTCTATCTTCCGGGTTAATGAACCTTTGACGTAAGAAAAGGGTTTGCAACAGATAAAAACTTATTGTTACATAATCTTTTAAAAGAAGTTTCATCTTTTTCACCTCGATGTTTGTTCTTCAACAACTGAGTTTTTTAAGGCATTTTGTGCCGCGCATCACCACTCTGTGGAACTAGCTTCCTGCAGAGGTATTTCCAAACCAATAAGACTTGGGGACCTCCAAAAAGAGCGTACCTATCTCTTAAAAGCCGGCAACGCAACCCGTGGACCTGCAAAGCTACGAGTGTCCATAGGCGAATGACCGCTGATCCTAGGTGAGCCTTCTACTCGTTTGCCACCGTAACCATAAAGAATTCTATATTAATAAATTCATAAATATAACATTTATATTACAAAATATATTATCTTACAATAACAGTAAAGAACACCACGATACAATTATATGGTCATTCTTCAGTTTAAATCATTCGCCGTGGGAAAGCCATGCTGAAGCATATGCGACGCACTGATTGGGCCGGCTCGTCCGAACTGATACCACGGGCTCACAGAATATTCAACGCGACACGGCACTTGTACCTACTGTGTTTCGCTGAGTGAGTGAGGATATTAAAGACTCTTAAAAATCCCGCTTAAGCGGCGTAAAAAGCCGGCAACACAACCAATGCGCGGACTGTGGCGCGGTTGTCCATCGGCGACGGTGTTCTTTTACCATATAGAAGTCTCACCTGCTCCGTTGTCCGCTATACTATAAAATATATTTATTTCAATGAATGCAAGTGATAAAATATAATGAAAATTTTGACACTAAGCAGGTACTTTTGATGAAAATGGTAGATATCTTACAAATGTACATTTCAAAACATGGCTTTCAAATTAAAAATAGTTTTTTCCAATATAGTAGGTGTTTTAAATGATTAATTTATTCTACAATTTTCGTATTTTTCAAGTGAAATTCGAAATGGGATAACAAACATCAAATAATTGGAATGACGTTTATCGTGAAGAATATTGGAAACCAATAATTATCGAGAATCAATAAATATTGGGGTAAAAGGCGCCATTGTGTCTTACCCAGACGTCCAATTCCTCAGATTCCGCAACTAAGTCGATAACTTCTATTTCTTTTGTGATTGTCACATCCTCGCCGTTTACTAAAACCTCAACAATCAATTCGCCCATGAGAGGAAGACATTAATTTTAATAATTTATCGACTTCAGATATTATTCGATCTTATAATATTGTAAATCTAACCCTCTGTGACGTTTCGTTGTCATGACAACCATGTTATACCACCCCAACTGAGGACATATTGCTATCTCCGTTTGACACATTGTGTTTCCCATAAACGAAAGGGATGTGTATATTTCGGTCGATTCGCTCTCGTTGTGGAAAATCGATATCGCACAAGGCTGGCCGTCGATTAACCGCTCTATGCAAAAACAATAAAAAAAGGACGTATGTCAAAGCAGCTTTGTTAAGAACTGAAACATACTTAAAGGGAATAAAGTCTATCTTATAAATATAATACATATTGTATACGTTATTATCTATAATGGATCGTTTTTGTGGAACCAGCGCGTGGTACGAAGTAACAACGATTACATTGATTTTGCGCGATCGTGTTGGAGTTTTTCGATTTATTGGATAATATTAAAACTGCCGGTCTTTTTATATCTGTAGGCACAGGTTACCATAATTATGATCACTACTATATGTTGTACTGCTGCAGATATATTACATAATTATTTCAATTAAAAAATTTCAAGCTAGTGTTAGCAATTACCAACATAAAAAACAATATAGTTTGTCATTCGTGTCCTTTGTTGCAGACCTATATTTAGTTATATATATATTTACTTAATTTATTTATATATTTCAAGAATAAGGCAAGAGAGTCCCGGGTATCGGTATTGTAGCTACCGTTAAAACAGGTTCGATTTCCAGTATAAATAGAAATTATAATTTAATTTGTTAATTGTATCTGGAAGAGCGTTTTAATGGCTGGGTGTGGTTGTGTCGCCGGCTTTTTACATCGCTTAAATGTTATAACTCCACAGACCTGCTACATCCTTACTCATTCAGGAAACTCATTACAAATGTATTGTGACGCAGGTATACTGTGAGCTCGTGGTATCACTTTGGACGAGCCGGACCAATTAAAGCGTCCGCAAATGCTTCAGCACTCTCTCATGGGCGCAACTGTGTTAAGACATTCGCCTGGCCACTGACAAGCCCTTCCACAGATCGTTAAAATTATACTTTTTATCCCGATCGGGAATCGAACCTTATACTTTTCGCTTTTTGTGGCTTATAAGATAACTTAGCTTCGAAGATCCTAGTGTTGCCCAAATGCAAGAGTTAAGCCAGTCTTGGTCTTGCGCCAATACACTTGGTCTTGGTCTTGGTCTTGCAGCAAGAGCTGCAAGTCTTTAAATTACCTATTAGACTATTCATATTTATTAGTTTACTTCAGATCTTAGAAAAACCTATCAGAATAGGAACATTTTGAGCTTGAATTAGCATACGATAGTAAAGACCAACCAGATTTATAAAATATGTCTAAAGATTTAATGAGAAATTCCAAAAATCACTGCCAAAAAAATAGCCGGTCTTGTTCTTCTTACACGGTCGTTTTTGGTCTTGCTAAAATAAGCGGGCTTGGTCTTGCATTTGAGCAACACTTGAAGATTCCTAATGTAGCTTTAGCTATAGAAATTGCGGATCATTCGATTTTTTTATTTAAGCGTTAAATTAATAGAAGTTTTTGGCAAAATTAATATTGTATTTTTATTCTGAATTAAAATTATTTTACTAATTTTATCAAAGAATTGTTAAAAGCCATTGATTTGATAATATATGTCAATATAAACAGTTCTCATCAAATTACGTGCAAGATTTAATAAAGTAGCTACCTAGAAAAGTTCATCGCTTTCACCCCGATGTTAGTCGTTCCACAACTGAGCGTTTCTAAGGCATTTAGAACTCTCGTGAATCAACTGCCTTCAGAGGTATTTCCAAACCAATACGACTTGACTTTCAAAAGAAAGACTCAAAAAAAGCGGCTACGCACCCGCGGCAAAGCAAAGTACCGCAAAGTATCCTAGGTGAGCTTCCAGCTCGTTTGCCACATTATACATACAAATATATATATATATTTTTTGGTAGCAAGCTGAAGTGGCAATGCGCAGGCCACATCGCACGTAGAGCGGAGACCGCGGACCGGCAAACGCAGAGTGGGACGTCGCTGGATGCAGGTCGCCTCCGACAGGTGTTCATGGAAGTCCAGGAATCGAACCTATTACCCCTTGGATGCTTAGTGGTAGCCGGTAGGCTTAAAGACCATTTAGCTATAAGGCGTTCAATGTTTACGTTCTTGGTTACTGGCATCTTTTGAGCCACTTTCCCGTTAATAAAAATGATTTTGAACAGATATCACTTTTACCTGATTTTTTTTTATCATGGTATAGCGGATAACGAAATAGGTGGGGCTCCTATATGGTAAGAGAACACATCCGACTCATGGTCAACTACGCTACCAGCCGGCTTTTTACGTTGCTCAAGAGGCGTTTTTAAGGGCCTCCGATATCCTCACTCACTCAGCGAAACCCAGTAGAATCCCGTTTCAAATACAACTCCCATTTCACGTTGAGTATTCTGTGACTCGTGCAGGGCCGCGCCGCCCCTGTGTGCGAAGTGTGCAGCGCACAGGCGCCAAGACAATAGGGGCGCCGCGCCGCAGATTAAATTAATTTACTTATTAATTAATACATAAATAATAGCATACGTAATAGTCGTATTAGTAATCTTTAGAAAAAAGTCAGCTTCTTTGTTATTAGTATTTAATTATAATTTTTTTTTGTATTAATAAAGTATGTAAATACAGTTCGAGTTTTCGTTTTCGCAGCAATTGGCTTGTAGAAGCGAACGGTATTTCACTATTGAGTATTTTAATTCCCAAATGTTCTTCAGTTTTGTACACTTAGATATAATGATAATATTATTTTAGTACTGTTAAACTAGAGAACATTTATTTCGGTCAAAATTAACAATTTATAATATGTGTTAAAAATTTAAGTTCGTTTTTTATGAAGATTCGTTAAAAAAGAGGCGCTTCATAGGTTCCGCACACAGGCGCTGCCGGGGGTTGGCTGGCGCGGCCCTTGACTCGTCGTATCACTTTGGACGAGCCGGTCCAATTAGTCCGTCCGCATATCCTTGAGCAAGGCTCTCCCACGGGTGAGATATTCGGCGAGCCTACGGCTCGCCCCAAAGTTCGCGTGAAGCTGTAGAGGCATATGCCGACAGCGGTAGTCATTTCAAAAAAAAAAAAAAAAAAAACGGGTGATATAGTATTATGACACTGGCCCGGCCATTGTAAAGCCCTTTCAATGAACGAATAAATCATAAAGTAAATTATAACTGTCCCGACCGGGTTCAAACCCGATACCTCTCTTCATATTAAACTTATTAAACCACTTAAGATACCAGGCTGTCAAAATTAATTTACATATAAAAAAGGACCTTAGGAACTAATTAAGGATCTAATATTAAAATCAATCAGATATTTGCCCCATTTCAATGGTATCATAGAAATTAAATATTTTTAATCAACATGAATACAAAAATACAGCTCGTTGAACGTCAAACTCAGTCCACCACCGGTTCCAAGCTAAGCCCACTGAGAAGAACTGGCGACATAAACTCAGTGGAAGAATACGGAGTAGAACCAGGAAAGTAGGGAATTCAGGGACGCAAAGGTGATATATTCTAATGAAAAATAAAACACAACTAATTGTTTCTTTCTTTGTATTGCATCAACTGTAACACTTTTCAGTTTTCTTCGATATTGAGCAAAGTTTACCTACATTATTATAATTGCTTGTTTTTCACGTTAAATTGTTTATAAACATTCTTGTGCGATACTTTGTGCGAAAGTTTTACAAACGACCGATAGATGACAGTATTCTCCACTCGTTTGACCGTACACTATTTGGTGTCTGTGGACCTTTCTGTCTGTGGATACGGGTAGTGAGTTAACTCTGTATCTATAAGTGATTACCAATGATGTTCAATTTCCCTACAATATAATAAAAGGCTAAATTATCCACCAAGAATGTGGTGAACTTTTAGACAATTGACATTAGTGTAATTTGTAATGACATTTAGTATTGTCACCAAAAACAACAATTTCCTTACAAAGTTTCTTCTTCCTATTTTTGGCTTCTGTGAAAGATAGTCACAATTTTTCCAGTGTCAAGCCTCACAAAAATTATTTCGCGTGGGGTGAAATTTTACAATTATGTCAATTGTCAAGTAGTCTATATCTTTAGCACATGCCATTTTGTAGATAGTGTACGGTCTGAAAGCGAAGCTGTCGCTTGTAAAATAATAGTTGACGCACTCTGTGGCGGTTTTATGAACAACTCATCGCAAAACACCAGCATAACAACGCATGCTATGTCAAAATGCTCCGACTCCTGACAATAGACACAATCGGCATCCCGTGCCACGTATTTCTTTTAAGCTTAAGCACCAATTTTCTTTATAACAAGTCGTTCGAAATAATTAAACGACTAAAATTCTATAAATATCTTACTATGTATAGGTTAAAAATACATGTTATAACATTTTTACAAGACTATCCTTAATTATCGCGCGTACCAACCAAACCACTCGCCCACGCGCGTTGCGTTCAAACGGTTTGATTCATCGCCGCGTACGAATGACAAAAAGAAAGCTACGTCAATCATAAACAAACTAATCCGAGAAATTCATAAATACACTCCAAATTATATTTACATAGACAAAAGTTAGGGACAAAGGAAAAAGGTAGATTAATAATTCCGCTACACAATTTATAATTGCACGTTTAAATTGACAAACTAAGATAGGCTAGGTGTGTCCTAACGGGTAACTATTCTTAGCTAAACATTAATTACGTATGTCGCCATGGGGAATCCAGAACTTATAGAGACGGATTCTCGTTTCTTTACATTAACCATAGGCATTATCCGAAACAAGAGTACAGAGTATCGAAACGAGGGGAAAGCGTCGCGGGAGTCAAAGTAGGGGCCTAATGAAACGGAAGCGCGCCTAATTCCTCATATGTACGTTACAGATACAAACTTTACACGGGTAGTGGGTACAATGTTCGTCACTAAAATTATACAATATTCATTCGATTAAACAGTAACACTACGCGTACAAGCGTCACTTAACCGAAATGCACGAAGACGAGGTTCGACTCTGGATTCGAAACAAACTTCCAGACTGCTGGGTGGGCTGACCGGAGAGCGGGGAAGAGGGTGGGGGCGGGGGGCCGGGGCGGAGCGAAGCCTTTGCGGAAATGAGGTCTACACGTGAAGGTAACAGTTCAGGCTTCCCAAATGAATTCGATAATTTATTTCTAGTTAGCACGTTGTATAGAACGCATCATAAATATACAATATTGTTGTATCTAAGGCACATAATGTTTAGGCTTTCAATCATTACTCCATTACGTAACAATGGTGCTAATTAAAAATTAGAACTCCCTGCCTTGCGACCAACTCGCGCAAGCGCCTCGAGTTTGTCGCAAGCGCACGCTGTTGCGAAGCTATTAATAGAATACTACGGAACCTACAGACACGGTTAATTGAAATGAGAACATCTCCTTGCCTATTCGCTTTGATACGCATTTGATCGCATTTCATACAACATGTACACTTACGCGTGCCTAGCGCAAGACGCAACGAGTGAACGATCGTCTTTACATGTTTTGTTTTTCACTGTTCACCAGAACCTTTTGTTGCAGTGGCCTTTGCAGCTTGATACGGGCGGTGGAAGAGGTCGCGGGCTCGCCGAGAAGATACTGTTTCCCGCTACTAAATCAAGGCCGTCTTCTGCAAGACTCGGACCTTGGCATGGACCAGCATGAGAGACCGGTCGTAACAACGTCAAATCAACTGGTTCATTTCTACATATATAGGCCATATCGACAAGCTTGATGGTGAGAACGTAATTTGTATGGTCACTTTATTTCAATCATGAATTTAACAAATTTGGTAATATTTGTCAATTTTTCTTTCTACTAACTTCAAGACTGCTCAACCTCATTCCAGTGGGGTATATGGTCTTTGAAGGACTTACAAAAGTCCCAGCATACGAAGTTATCCAGATCAATACCAAGCCAGGCAGATAAATACCGCTAATTTGAAAAAGTATTAGTACGGGGTTACATTAATTACAAATATCACGAAGTCCGTTGATATCTTTGAAAATCTTTTATATTTCCTTTAAAAAAAGTCGCAAAAATAACTTAAATTAGCTTCAGAATTGCGACAAAAGTGTTAATCGATCGTTTTAGACCGATTGTTGATAAAGTTGAGCAGCCTGAATTCAACAACTTCTTTCAAGCGCGAAGCCTCTACGTATAGACCAGTCTCGAACTTAAATGCGAACTCGCTGCAAACTCGCACTAGGCACTCGCGAAAGTCTATTTTCGCCAGCATTTCACGCCGTGCCTAATCGCCAATCATACAAAACAACTATTTCAATATAAGACACGTCCAGAATGAACATTTTCGATCACAGTCTAGAATATTCGGCACCCGTGAGTTCCTTCGTCACATGCGAGTGACGATCTGTTGCGTGTGGCCCATAATTTTTTTCCGGTAAACCTATGAATATAGCTAGCAATTGACTAATTCTTCGCTTCCTAGTTCAACTAACAGCTGTAATATATCTATAGTCTGTGGAACAGCTAAGTTATAAATTGTACCGAACCGATTCAACATTGAACTCCGTTCCATCTTTCTATAGAAAAAATATGCGTGTCATATACCATTGAACTATCGTCTAGCTTCACTAAAGCCGATTTATAATAATCTTTATTGCTCGTTAGTTATTGCTACGTCACTATTATCTAGGTACTCTATAAAAGGGCAAATGAATAGAAAACTCTGAACGCTTTTGGCCTGTATACATGGCACCTACCAACTTGAATACAATCGCTCTTCCATTACACGTCAGCCCAACAAAAGCACGGTACAGTCCAAATGATTATTTATATCGCGAATCCATGCCAACGCCAACTAAATACTGGGAGCTAATACTAAGAAGGCGACGTGTAATGGAGGCAATTATATAACTTTAGGAACCCAAAAGTTGACACAAGAACTACATTTGGAATCTGACAGTGTGCCGACGCAAATCCAAGATGGCGTTCGACATTGTTGACAATGAACTAACTGACGTTTTATTACAAATATATTTTAAGTAATCATGAGTTACAGTTTTAAACGTACAAAATGAGAGCACACTGTTTGATTTTCCATAACAAAATCGCTGTCAACTCAACCGCATCTTAAACTAATACTCGGACACTAAAAGGCTTCATGCCATCCTCCTCGTTCGTATACAAATAGAAAGAAACAACAGGCAGCCTTTGAATGTTCGAGAAACTATCAAACCGTGTATATATATGTAGATTTAACTGTAATTTGGCCACATTTGCCCCTCACTACGCAAGGGGCTTCTATAAATGTAAATATTTTCTTTAATTACATTGTTATACTAATGACTAGTAGCATGTATGGCCACGGGAACGCAAAAAACCAAAACATGATAAATTATTATCCAATAAGCACTACTGCCAATTTGTAATCAAAAAGATTGACACGACGGCTGCGTATTTTGACATAACAATACAGATAAAATAACTATACCTAAAGATAACAAAAATTAAAAGCTATAACGGATTAATTATACAGAAATCTTTATCAAACGAAATATAAATCCGATTACACTTTTTACAGACACGCCTCGTTCCTAATCTAATGTAAACATTGACGGACAAAACTTTGTTTTGTCTCGTTTTTACAACAATAGCGATGCAGAGATACGAGACAGCATTTGAAATATTGTTTAAAACGTTAAGGAACGAATTTAAGTAAGAAAACTCCCCTTATTTGTAGGCAATCTTTTTTGTTGTTGCAAAAACGAAACAAAAACTTAAAAAAAAAATAGTACGTCTCTATTTTTGAGTTAAAATAAATACTGCCCACTCAACAGATACGTAGGCGCGTTGACAAACTATTCTATTTTAAATATTAAAAGTTGTTTTATATATTAATATATAAATAATAGATTATTATTCATCTTATATTAGTTGTAAGCATTTTCCAAGCATGCAATCCTTTTTGATTACAAAATTAGCCTAAAAATCGGATGGATTTATGACGAACACTACATTTTATGTCCTAATAATAAAGTTATTATATGAAAGGCACCTATATGTCCCTCGACCAAGGTCGAACTACTTCTGTCACTCATTTATCTGTTTCAATCCGATATTCAGCTTTTAACTTTAATACTGCAATACAGTTGCATTAGGTTCAACAATGATGATCAAATTCCTTTGAATGCCATCTTATATATAGAAACTTCTTTCAAAGCCTATAGACAACTTTGTTGGAAAACACCACAGTTTTTTACGAAGCATACTATATGTCCTTGGTTTTAGAGCAAGCCTATAGACAACCAACTCAAGTGCTGCCACACACAAGTGTGTGAATGACGTTTGATGTCGCGACATTACTACTGTTGCCACAGGCCGCGCCCCGTCCCTTTCGCTTGAACGGCCGTCGGGACGGAGCCGTTGGGGCCTGTGACCTACTGAGGCTTGTCTATGGGCTGCAGATGACACCTTCGAGCGTATCGGAAGGCTCGGATTGAGAGTGAATAAACAAATGGCAGACGCTTCTAAATATACACGTAAACTAAACTCGTAAGCAAGGCTCGTCTTCACAATACGTTCAACAAATTAGAATTATGTCAATAAAACACTGCGCTTAGCCTAATTACTTTTTAAACAGAACAAAAACAACGTATCACACTTTCAATCTCGAAATTGCAAGCATTTCCTCGCCTGCCTTTGAGGTCAGCAAAACAACGAGAAAAGCACGAACTTTTACGTATTCACTAAATTACTGGAAGGCTTTTTCATATTCGTCATATTCTATAAAAATATTAGAATATAATTGTTTGTTTTGTTTTTTTTTCATAACTCTCGTAACAGATTTACCAGTTATTAAAATAGTCCACTAAACGGCGTTGTTACACGTGACGAAGTCACAGCTAAACTACAATGCCAACGAAATATGTACACTACGTAGAAAAAAAATATTCTGTACAGCGAATAGATTTATTGTCAAATGAAAATATTCGATTTCAAATTGAACCTCGAAAGTCGATCCGGTGGTCTGACCCCTAAAGACATCCTGGTTTCATTACTAATCGAATAAATTACTATATAACAACGCGACGTTAAACACATCTGGTTATGTCGGTATTCCTAAATTTCCTGATGGCGTACCAGAATATCTAGATACGCTGAACTGGCTCGAACGATAGACCTATAAGATTTTCATATACGTTTGAAAATGGCGAAGCAATTTCCTTCGCACAATCGAGTATTTAGATGAGTATTATGTTAAATCACTTTACAAGTGATCACGGCGGCTGTATTTGAGTAGAGTGTATGCTGTTTGTTGCTCTATGGTTTCACAACAGCCAGTCCAGTGTAGAATAGAGGTCAGTGTCTATGCGTGACAGGACGCCAGTGAGGAAGGGGCGCGGGGGTCCACCTGAGCACAGTTGCGGCGGAGCCGTCGCCATGAGTGGACGTCTCGGCCGCACCGTGCAAGGATCACGGCGATCGCAGATCGGGTGCTGGCTTGTCCGGGGCAATGTCGTCTGTGTCGACCACGGATTGGACGTTTGTGCCCGTCGTATCCATCGCAGTCGTGTCCGACGTTATTACGTTGGATTGAAAGAAACGCTCTGTGAATACAAAGTTACCTTCTGTTAATGAATAGGCATCGGGTGCCTATTGGTGACAATCACATTTACAGTTCTCAGGAGCGGATTGGGAGCGTAAAAACGCTGCACGAATGGCGCTATTATTTACCATCATCCAATAGAACGACGTGGTCTGGGCCGGTGGGTGCTGTCATTATATTAAATTCCTCTTCTAACGACGGGAATGGCGCATTCCACCTGCAATAAGTAACAAATCATTTGTAATGGGAAATAATTTCCTAATGTTATTTAACGCTGCGCGTTCCGAAACTTGATATGAAAGACTTACCTAGGTGGTGCCCTAGGAGGCGGTCTTGGTGCATATAACCCAAGCCCTCCAGGAGGAGAACTACCTCCCCCTCCAGACACGACTGCCCCACCGCCTAAGGTCCCATAGCTGAAAACCTGAAATTGACATCCCTTACATAATACATAACTAGCATTCGAATTACGTATTTTAGGAGCTCCTGTGATCTTATTCAAGTCTCTTCAACTAACTTAATTAATTACGTAAAAGTGGCTGTTAATGATGTAAGGTGTTTCAAAATCTTTCTGGCAATAAAACCAAAGAAAAAATAATTCCCAAGTTACCTGTTGCGGCTGTGAGTGGAAGTGATTGAAGTGGGAGATGGAAGGATGGCAGTCCCTGTACGGGTGCGGGCTTCGGCGGCGAGGTGACCCGCTCGGGGACCGGACTTCCGGTGATGACGGGGAACCAACCCCCACCCCGCTCACGCCCACTTCGCTTGCTGGAAACACATAGAAAACTTAATTACTGAATTGCTTTAGCGAACGAACAACTAAAATAATTATAAGAACAATGCAACAATTAGAAATGTGTTCCCTATTGCATTAGCTTTGTAAGGGATAAGGGAGTAGGCATCAATTCAATTTCTTACCCGTAGATCTGATGATGGCAACCGGCCTAGCCATCGGTGGTAACGGTGGTGGTGGTAACATGGAGCTGCTGAAGTACGGTGGCTTTGGACTTCGTGATAACGCGTGCACCTGAAAAATTACATTTAACAATGATTTAATTACTGAATTCGATATTTTTTAAGTTAAGACGAAATTACACGATAAATACAAACTTGCAACTGCTGAACATCAGTGGGCGGGTCTTGGCAGACGAACGTGACGAAGTCTCCGAGGGAGTCCTGCGGGGTGCCGTCGTATTTGCTCGAGTGCTGGCTGGACAGCCCTTCCGATGCTGAAAGACACACGTCTATATTAAATGATGAGATACTTTATTCCATTATTTATATAAACCCGGTGATTTTATCATTTGCATTGAACTTAGAATTGATTTGCCACAATTATTATACTCAGAAAATACATTAATTTTTTTATATTTAAAACACTTTTTTTCAATAAATATATTTTTGACCTGACATATTGCAGGTACTTTTTTTTAAAGAAACTAGTAGTGATGCGTTCCACGAGACGCTCACAACGCTCAAAATGCTCATATTTTCTTAACGATTTAAGTACATATATATATATACAACATCTGACACTAAAGTCGCAAACCTATGATGTTATTGTCACGAAACAATCTTAACCTGGGCCTTCAAAGAAATCAGTCTTGTCAGTCAAAGAATTTATAAAAGCGCTTTAATAATTTACTAGTTTCAAAATCAATAAAAATAATGCTGTAGATACTTACAAGTTGGGTGCGTGTCCGTGGGCGGTGGGGCGTGTTGGTAGAATATCGTGTTGGAAGGGACGAGCGGCGCTTGCGCAGCGCTCAGACCCGCTGAACTGTGTGGGATGCCTGGCAACAGTGCGCTTGCTATTAATTAGGTGGCGCTGATCACAAGAATTATCAAACCGCAATGGATTTCATACAAAAGTAAAAGCTAAGTTTGTGAATGAACAGTACTTGTAAATAATACCATTATGATAATTCTAACACAAATTTTTCAACAAAAAGATTTTTCCTTTAACCTTTATTCAACCGCATTATAACACTATTTACAACATTAACAGCACCCGTGGGAGACCATACCGAAGCATATGCGGACGCATTAAACGATCCGGCTCGTCCGATGTGATACCACGGGCTCACAGAATACTCAGCGTCAAATGGTAGTTGTACGTAAAAGGCTGCTTTTACTGTGTTTCACTTCAATCAGTGAGAATATCGGTAATTAAAAATGCCGCTTAAGCGGAGTAAAAAGCCGGCAACCTAACCAATACGCGGAATGTGGCGCGGTTGTTCATGAGCAGCGGTGTTCTCTTACCATATAAGAGATCCACCTGCTCCGTTATTAACTATAACATAAAAAAAATCACAATCCTTGTAAATCCTAAACTCTTCTAGATATATTAATATGTATCTATTAATCTGTGCATAGAGTCATTACATTACTCATATGTCTGTAATTGTTATCTCTTATATTTTAGCTTTATAATGTACATAAATAACTGTTTGTTGTTCCTTAGTAAATAAAAAAATACGATTCAAAGCTTCATCTGTGATCACATAATTAAATTAATTTCAACAATCTTTCATCTAAATCCAAAATATACGTTTTCAATAAATTATAGAAAACAATAGGCGCTACTCAAAAAAACCTCTCTTAATGACTCATAATAGACATTTATGCATGTATATTGTGTCTATGGTTGAAAAGACATCTATAAGCTTATCGCAAAATGTATTTGTACAAACTATGTGAAAATACGTTCGTTAACCTTTTGCATGTCAACATTGACTTCTGATTCAAGCGCGCTATATTTAGTTAGACCAACGCGACGTGCATACAAACACGGCTCGCTTAGTCAGAGAGCTGAAGCCATAACAGTGATTGACATATAACCGAGCCAAACACTGGTGTATCGGTATGAAATAAACGTCTTGGACTTCTACGTAGGAATCAAAGTAAATTTCAGAGGAGAATGAAATAATGTGCCTATATGACAAAAATTCAAAGAGCCATTATAACTGAAAAATCAGTATAAGATTACCGTAAATTTATCTATAACTACCTAACAGAAACGATTTCATATTGTCAAAAGTTATCTTCTTGTCGTCTATTTAGATTGGATTCCCATAGAACATAAACACTCGCAATATACTAATGAATCTAGATACATAGGAGATATATACAAAAGATCCTATGGCATCTTTGTTTTGCATTGATTGACGCTAAATTTTGGAAATATCTTTTTTAATCTATATTTAGTAGGCAAGGGAACAGTATTATTTTTACTTTTTTTCTTGGAAGCTTTTCATTTTATCTCCCCTTTCATTCTTTTTGTCATCACTAAAATATTAAACAAAAATTAACCGAATTGGTTAAGCTGTTGTTCAGTTTTGCGCTTAGCAACTCGTTTAACGATTTATTTTACTAACAGATGAATATAAGGCCCTTTCAACAAGGACGGGTCGATGTAAAAATTACCATGCTTATTTGCCATCAGTGACTGAATAAGAATTAATAAGAAATAGATTTGACAGATGTAATGTGAAAATGGCCGCCACAGAATATTAACATCGATCCGCTGTATTTGAAAGACCCTATATTATAATAAATTGTAAAAATTGTCATATTAACTCACTAAAACACTGCCCGACGAGCATCGTGGAAGGAGTACCCCGATCGTTGGGCGGCTCGAAGGCGGGCGGCGCTGGACTATTGTAGCCGTAGTAACTTGACTCCAGTTTAATACCGCCGCCAGATCCGCCCGGGGACTCCGAACCAGTCTCTTGGAGTATCGAGGCTGGAATACATGTCTTCAATTTAATACGAATTTCGATTAGGTCGAAGGGATCTGTTTAAAGTTTGAAATAAGAAAAAATAGTTTAGCAGACAATTTTATACACGTTTATGAAATATTAGTTTTTTACCTATTTCTTTTGCATAACTTTTTGTTGCTATTAACGTACAAATCAAATAGTATCATACAAGAACTCTTCTAACTTAGAATACGACTTTTCTATATCTTTTTATTATTGTGATACGGCGTGTCCATGGACGGCAGTGATATGTTACCATCAGAGGCTTGCCCCGTTGTTATCTGACTTATAGAAAAAATAATAGTTACCTTTAGAGAGCTTCCAAAGCTCCTTGGAGGAGAAGACGCCGGTCGCTAAAATGATATCGTTGCATATAACACCATTGTAGGGATTGTGCGTGTAGCCTGAAAGCCACATCCCACACATTATCTATTACTGGCTTTTAAGCCTTTTCGCTCTAACATTCCCACTAAAGCCTAGCGTCCATTACAGCGGAGGCGGATCAAATCGTCGAATCGAAGCAACTCACGAGATCGACTCGATTGGATTCGGCGCGTCGCTAAGGCTGGCCGCATACACACGTTCTCCATATTAAATTTCCGAAGTCGTTTTCCGTAATCGGACATCCGAATGCATAGATTCATCAGAAAATACACTAACTGTCGCACATGGTCGCTTATTTTCCGAACGGAGAGATTCCGTACCTACGTTTCGAATGCAAGCCGGTTTGGAGAAACTTACTAGAAAAATGACGTCATTTGGAACTCGGCGCTTGCAAATACATATTTTGTTTGTCCTGGTGCACATCACAAATTTCTATTGTAAGTGTATTTCGAATGAAAAAAAAAATCGTCTGCACTAGAATCACGGAATTACAAATAAAAATTACACATTAGGAAAACGAATACGGAAAACGTGTTTACGTGGCCAGCCTTTCATAGTGAATGTATTGGACCGACTTTTTGCGCTTCAGCGCCTAATGGACGCGAGCCTTGACACTGACATTTCTCTCCATCAGCATTTTATACCAGAACGAATTTACCACTCTACACAGACTCCATTGTTGAATTATTTTCCCCCTTAAATCTCAGTAATACTAAAATGACTTTTCATTGGTTATATTAATTTTAGAACACACCAACTATGCTCTACCAAAGATCTTATCAACTGCAGCGCGAGAAACAAGAAACTTATAAGATTAACGTTGCTTCAAAACAGTTTGTCTCATTTATCTATGAGCCGTCATGAATAACTAGTACCTATGGTCAATAGACCTTGTCAAGTCTATGATATAGAACAATAGACTAAAGAAGTTTACGACATGCGAAAAGTATATAGGATTTTTAGTGGAGCATAGAGAAAAGAGAAGGAACACCAACTACAGATACTCAATATTTGATCAATTTCAAACGTTAAGCATGAATGTGAGTGCAAGCCAATGGTATTACGGTGCCTAAGTATTATGTGCAAACATCAATTACTCGCTACAGACTGAGAATGATTTTTATAGATAAAAATCGGCAATCGTTTGATAATCTGAATCCACTGTATTATTAAACACAAAGAAAATTTTAGTAATTTATACGTATTTCAATAGAAGAGTGGTATAAAATTAATATTAAAAAAATACAATCATATTAAAATTCTGTTAGTTGTTATAATGATAATTTTTATTATCAAACGATTGAAACTTGCACATTAGTTAATAAAACCTATTTACTTGACTGTACCTACTTATATTTCAAAAATAATTGTAATTTTTTTACAAGTATGTTTTCTTCCGCAAAATAAACGCTTTACTTTTATAAAAAGCATCGTTTCATAAAAACCAAAAAGTAAAGGCTTTTGTTAAAAGTGTATTCATCAAAAAAACTTTCAGAAACATATATTATTTTCACATGACCTAATTACACAAACTTAATATATATTGTAACTGTATTTAAACTATTTATATTCTAGACATATATTAATATATATAAAAATAGAATATTCATTTTCTTGAGTTCTTGAGACGTTGTAGGGGACAATCTCTGAATCTAATGAAGCGAACTTAACAACTGTTTCACCAGTAGAATGCTACGTTATTTATGATTAATATATGCACGAATAATCCAAAAAATAAAAAGGCTTTTGTTAAGTAAGCGCGAACGCTGCTTTAATTATGAAAAACATATGACTGAGTTGTGTGAAAAATTTGTAGAGCTTGAAAATGCCTATAAAATTCTGCGACAGCAAAAATCTAGTTATCATAAGTTATACAACAAAACAACGTTTACCGATTCAGAAAACTATTTATAAAGTTTTAAAAATTATAGTTAATAACGGGCATAATGTTCATGAGCCTAGGTCCTGGAAATTAGGAATTTATATGAGTACTGGTTTAACGAAAGAAACTTCCGTGAAACTCGCGATTGGCGTACAGAGTAAGAAATACAGCCTCAATTGATAATACTGACTTTGAAATGAGGTTCTATCCTAAATACAAGGAACACGATGCTGTCTACAACTAGGCGTGCAAGGGAAGAGAGAAGAGAAGAGACAAGGGAAGCGTGCAAACTCATTCTCAGTGACCGCAGCGAGCCCGACACGACACCGACACGACAGAAGTCGCATTTACCTTTGCCCTTCGCTTCGTGTTCGTTCTCTTTGTCCCTAGGCGGATTTGGCGATATCGAACCGCTTAGGATATCTGAAACATCATCACTTTATAACATTTTAGGTTATACCCATCAAATGCAATCTCTGTATATTAATTTTAAGATTAAAAAAAGATTTATCTATATTAAAAGACATTAATTATACTTAGATAATCAAACCTCAAATACCAAAGAAACCGATAAATGATCTTTAACAACTTTTTAATTGGCGATATAATATGTATTAAAAATTGTAAGACAAATATAATTAAACTAATATTCTATTTTACAAGAGCTCTTAAGCTTTATCTGTTAATTATATTCTAAATAAGTTATAATGTATAGTATAGTGTAATATTTCTTTTATTTATAATAAAACTCAAGAGTTCATGCATGCTACACTTTCGGTCCATATTTAAAATCAATGCTTTTCAGAATCGTTCACCACCTAAAATTAACATTTTAAATAAATAAGGAAAAATTTAAAGTATTTTAATAAATATTATTATTAATACAAAAAACTTAAATAACATTGACTAAATCTTGAGAAAAAACGAATAAAAATAATTACCAGAGATATATTTATATAATATGCTGCCGCACTAATGTGACCGGCTCGTCCGAAATTCGGGCTCAACGAAAGGCAGTATGTAACACTACTTGTAATGAGTTTCGCTGAGTAAATGAGGATATCGTAGGCTCTTAAAATTATACCGCTTAAGCGGTGTAAAAAGCAAAACACAACCAAAGCGCAGATTCTGACGAGGCTGTCCATGGGCGGTGGTTATACTATAAAAAAACGAAAAAGTGAAAGTATTTCCAGAGGTATATATGACGAAAATAAGAAAGGCCAGAGTTTAAAAATACAGAGCGAAAATGTAGTTTGAATAGACAATAGTTGAGCGATAGACCTGGCAGACCGTCGCTCCCATTACCATAGCTATTGATGAAGTTGGCCAGGTAGAGGTCCAGCTCTCTCACCGACACGTTGATGTGGTATGGGTTCACGCAGAGGCCCGGCTGGGAGCACTCGGGGTGCTTTTCCAGGCGTTCGCCATCCGTACTCTCCAGGGGTATCGCTTTGAACAGGATAACCATCACCAGGTCCAAACGCCATACCTGCAATTTTGGATTGAGCTTATTAACAAATGTATCAATTAAAAACAAATCATCAGAGTATCGCCTCGATATTTGTCGTGCCGCAAAAGAGCGTGTTAAGGCATTTCGTGGCGCGCACCACTTTGTGGCATTAGCTGCCTGCAGAGGTATTTTCAAACAAATACGACTTCAAAAAAAAGAGTCCATGGACGAAGGACCGCTTATAATAGGAAAGACTCCTGCTCATTTGCCTCTAGTTCCATAAAGAAGTTATATATTAAAGTCTTCAATTATAATCCTATAAAGTCAAAATTATTAAAATCTAATTAAGTCTTCTTGTAACTTTTTATTAAAATTAAAATAAAAAATAAATATACAAAATTATAATAAAATAATTAATGACTAACGAGCAGCAATTGAAGCCATGATAAATATACCGACATCCGTATACAAAAAATATCTTTAAAATATACAAGAAATATATAACTAATAATTCTTTTAGGATAAACAATAGTACAGACAAACACAGATATGTTATTATAAGTAATTAAATAGATGTAACTTTGATATGCATAAAAAAGAAATTCCTCTTTTTTTTGCAAAGACTTCTATTTAGAATATATTTCATTGGGATTTAATTCAACTTTTTGGTGGAATGTCTCGATGATTTGATTTACCCAGTATCATGTTAAAAATATGAAAAAGCGCTCGAAAGAGAACAGAAGGTATCACAGTTGGAGTAAGAGACGGACCTTGTCGGCTTGCCTCAAGCAGTCTATCCTCCGCATCTTGCCTTTCTGGTCCGGGTTCGACAGCACGCAGACAGCTGGCCGTTTGCCAGTGATGCTCAGCACAAAGTCCTCCCGGCAGTCTTGGGTGATGTCCTTCCGCAGTTTGCCCAACAACCGAGACGCCCATTTTTGTTTCACCTCTGCTTTCTCATTCTGAAATTGATATTTTACCATGTTAAAATCTTGTTTAAGCAATCAAACATCTTTTTAGAATAAAAAAAAAGTAAATAAAGTTACACACTGCTTAACGGATACGCTCAGATCAGAGAACTATCGACAAACTTAACCGGATTTGATTCTGTGTTTACAATTTTGTATATTAAAATTATTAAATAGAGATTTTAACAATCAAACTCAAGCGACAGTACCGTTAAACTCATCTAATTTATTGTAGGACTTTTATTTTATTTGTATCGCCACCAAAACACAAAAAGAACTTAAGATATCAAAACTGCAATCATATTCTAATGTTATATAATGTGCTTCTATAAATAAAAATGTATCATTTACATAAAAATGTTACTTTATTTGAAACAATATCTTACACATTGTATCACACTCTAGCTAATTTGCTTTTGCTGTTGCAAAAACGAGATAGAGAGCTGTACTAATAGATTTTAGTAAAATGAAAGTACTGTAACGTTTCTGGTGCTAGTGAAACATATTTATAATATGTCAAGAATATCTTTGTGTATCCACATTGCCGTGGTTCACCATCAAACCCCATAGCATTCAGATTTCTCCGGGCATTCGCTCGATACAACATACAAGACAGTGGCGAACCAAGCAAATTGCTGTATAACAAGTAGCTTAGTCCCATAATTATTCTACAACAATCAAACTACACCACAAAATCTTAAAATATACTCTACTTATTACTTTAGTACTTTATTTGCTACAATCAGCTATTTTCTTAGTTTCTATAGCAAATTTCGTTTTTATAACAAATTCACAACAGCGAGAGAGTGACAGCATTATAAAGGCCGGTAACGCACCCGTTGCCCTGCAAAAGCTAGGAGTGTCCATGGGCGGCAGACATGCCCTAAGTTAGCCTCCTGCTGGTGGCAAACCACCCTGGTTTTCCTAAAATAAAACAAAATTCAGGCAATTTTTTTTGTAAGGACGTCCTGTTAAATATTAATTAAACTTTAAAAATTACTTGCTTATGACCGTCTTAAACACCTAATAACCACTTTTCAGCAATCAAGAGTGATATAAATAATTATAACAGAGTAATATTTCTATTTAACATAGAACATGTCCGATTTTGAACTTAACACCTAGTTATATTCTATCTACGTCCAGATCTGAAAACTCTATAAAGTCTAAACTTCTATAAAGAAATAAACCGTTAATTCATGGTAAATGTAGCAAATAAAGTTGTAAAATGATTGTACTAGGAGCTGTGAGAAAAGTGAATCGAACGTGGCGAACATGAAAACGCCGCAGCACGCCATAGTCTCGGAAAACCATAGGCGGGCAGACGCAATGCGCTAAGCTCTTCCCTTCATAAATCCGAGTAATTTATACAGTGACGTCACGTTATATAAGACCGAACATCCGAATTTTACAAATTATTCTTTATGCACGAAAGACAGACGCAATAACTCTACTTCCATTACGTACTGTGAGACACCATCTCCGTTTAAGTGTATATAAACTCATAGACTTTACTATTAATCAGGCAAAACCTTTTTTATAGAAATGGTGGTAAACGAGTAGGAGGCCTAGGCTAAGCGTTTCTCTGCCCATGGACCCCAGCCCTCGCATAGCCCACTGGTGCGATGCCGTCCAAACTCTACTATATATTAATCATTTACTATATATTATATATAGTATCAAAAATCGTAAGAATTTTAGATGAAAAATATTTTAAAGCAAGGAACTCGCACGAAAATTATACGAATTAAATTTATACTTTATACATAAATTTATACATCAACCTTCAGTGAATTACCTATTTTATTCTTCCAGAAATTGAACCCATGGCCTTTCTCTACGTATTTATAGTTCATTTATATATATTACTTTACTTTTAACGACGTATTAAACACTCACCGATGTAAATTTCATATTGCTAAAAAGATTTGAGCAAATTTTATATGCGTAATGGCTGTCATGCTTTCATTAAGTATATGTTTACGGAAACCCAAAATGTATATAACAGACGCGTAAGAAAAAAATTGCTCTGAGTCTGATATTATTGTCTGGCATTTATTTATAGTGTCTGCATTGTATAATGTCTAAAGAATCTTACAGCGAAATTTAAGCTTTCGTGTATGATAAAGGCTATAGACAATTTTAATCTATATTTAATATGACGTTAACAAAGAGTTTCCTTGTAGATTGAGTTAGTTAAAGAAAAGCATTTACCTGTAATTCATACTTAGTATGCCGCTCCTCTTCGAGACTCATCCGTTTCTCGTGTTTTTTATAATATTTCCTCTTGGCCGCTTGCAAATTGAACCACGTGTATGAAAAGGACTTTACAAAAGGCATCAGGGCCTCTATGAACGGATGGAATTCGTCCTGTAACAGTCAATACACATAAAATCTAATCTATTTGACATATTAATTTATCACATAACCTATATGACACTAGACGTTGCAATTTTTTTAATTCTCATACGTCAATATATACAAGTCTTTTAACTGTATATAAATAAAAAAGATTTTAAGCGGTCTTTTAATATTGCAACACCTACATGTCGAATTTATTGTCGGAGAAATTTTATCATTCTTGTGAATAACACTTGATTAATGGAGATAATCATGCTATCTCGTTTCAATTGTAAATACAAGAGAGAGATAACGACCCCACAAGATTAATAAAACGTTAACATATTTACAACAAAAGCATTCATAACATAATCTTCCAAAGGCATGGAAAGTCACAACCTACATTATCAAATTAAACCGTATGAGTTAACTATTGCTGCAAAAGTGTGTTTAGGAGCATTTATCTGGGATGCATCTAAACAAACACTAAAAAACTGAATTGGGTCACCTAGGCAGAGTAAAGCCCGCCAATATTGACACATGTCACTGTCACCGATCAGGCATTCATCGCGCGCCGCGAACAAATGTCGTATTGTTGTGCTTTGAATCATAACTTAATATGCAAATGTGCCATCCTGATTTATCGCTCACCCTTTTTAGCATATTGGAATGTATTTGCTTTTATATTTTTCTCGAGACTCAAATTATAAGCGAATGTCATCTGTAATGTATTATTCAGTGACAGTTCGAAGAAACCGTTCGGCGATTTGGAGAATTTTGTAGCGCTTCTGAAAAGTGGAAAGTTGGTGGTTGTCTGACGTATGTCTTGTAAGAATCTTCAGTCGTGGAAGATAAATAATTGAAATTGTTAAGTATTCTCTACTACGCACCACCACTTTGCAGAATCAGCTGTTAGTGACGACAGCCAACATCAAGAACAACATTTACCTCTTCTTAAAAATTGTTGCAGCTGCTTTTTCTCGAATAAAGTACATTTTTTAATGAACATCAAACAAGCAGGCGGCTCATGTAGGATAAGTTGTCCTCCGCCCATGGATGCCCTCAGCCCTTGCAGGATAGTGGTTGCGTTACCGGCCCTTCCCTTCCTGCATTTTTATTTTATAATACATAAAAGCTATTCTTTCTATATAGGTTACTAGTATTACGTTTATCTCCTATTATCTAGAGCAGAATGCACAATTATCTATAGCAGAATTCTTTGTTCCTTTCGTATGTGTACAATAAAATTCCTCTCCGCCATGATACGATCTATTAAAAAACTATGAATGAAACCTGAAAAACGCCGGTTACGTGTTTCCATAAACAATGAACTAGTCAAAACATTAACTTGGCTAGCAACAGGGCGCGTAATGCCAGAGCTGATTGCCAGGATTTCCACACGTGGGGGCTTCCCTGATCGCTCTGCCAAATATTTAATTTTGCCGTTCACCTAATGAATCATGGAGGTTAGCGAGGTTAAGTGCGGCAAGGCGCGGACGCGAGCGGATCGCTTCGCAAAGACTATTAAATAGCATTGTGTATAGACTATGCGATATGCAGCCTGAAATCTGTTGACCAGTTTATCTTTGTTAAGTATAGTATAATCTGTAGCAAGAAATTATATACCTTTTTCATCCGCGTATTGTTTACAATACAAAATTGTACAACCGAAATAATGAGCTATGATTTAAATGTATGAATTAGTAAACATATAATTATGATCTGAACTGAGATGAACTGACATTAATTACGATCTCAAAGTGACTGTTATTGAAAAGAGTTTGTTTTCCTAATGTATTTTTTATAGTATAGTAGACAATGAAGCAGGTGGGTCTCTTATATGTTAAAAAACATCGCCACCCATGTAGAACCACGTTATAGACCGCGTTTCGGTTGTAGATCATAAATAAATTCAGCTTACGAATCTAAACAGTTGTCATAAATCAATTAACATAATTAAATAGATAAAATGACAAAAACCGAAAAGGGTAATACTTTTACTATCCGAATCTTATAAGGTACTTGACCTTACCAATTATGTGTTTATAAGGTCAGGAGATCCAGTCAAAACATGATCTTGGCTAACAACACAGACGTTGAGCACTCTGGCAAGCCACCTTGGCAGGACCCTGCCGCCACGTGGCGCGTTCCTGGCAGAAATTCGCAAAAAACCTGCCAATTTACTACTGACAGTGAAATTAAGCCTACTCGATATAGTATTCTGAAGGTCTAGTTTACTACGAACTTTTTCAGATCCAATTTAATGAAAAGCTTGATACTTCTAACAGATAATGGGATACATAATATAAAACATAAATGAAAAACTATCACTTTACCATTTTAATTTTATAAATGCGAAATAATAACAAAGTTATCTAATCATGTGAATGATACTCAAAATTAGTTTATGATTATTGTCAAATGCTGCGTCGTTGTTTATGGCCCATAAAAGCCACTGAAAGCATTCAAAAAGTAAATATCAAATATAACCGCTCTAGTCTAAAATTCGTGCGGTAAAATACTAGTTCAGTTAATAACAGTAAGAAAATAAAACGAGCGTAATCTAAAAATAAAATTACCAGAGCAAACGCGCAATACCGAACCGCCATGTTGAAGACACGAAAAGCGCGCGAAATAGATAATACAAAATGGCGTCGTAAAACTATCAAAACTATCGCGATAAGGCGCGAATATTTGGCGTATACGAGAGAAACGCTGAGGAGTTGGATTGCTGGCAACGAGATTTGTACAGCTCACTCTGGTGCTGATGATATCACCCGGTCTCGCGTGCTGTGAACTTCTGTACTTTATTAATCCTTTAGATGAGTTGGCTTTCTATTGAAGTTAATATAGAGATTCTTTTGCTACTGATATATAAGTTGCAGAGCTTTCTAATACAGGCAACTAATTGCTTAAAATGAAGTTCCAGACTAGAGCCATGCTGAAGCATATGCTGACGCACTAATTGAACCGGCTCGTCCGAAGTGATACGGGCTCACAGAATACTCAGCGTGAATTAGAACTAGTACTGTGTTTCGCAGAATGAGTTTTAACGACGTAAGAAGCTGGCAACACAACCAAAGAGTGGAGTTTGGCGCGGTTGGTGATGGGTGGCGGTGTTCTCTTACCATATAGGAGACCCACGCACCCGCTCTGTTGTCTGCTATACAATATAAACAAAAATATTTTAAATATAAGCTATAAGGTTCTTATTGATAAATTTTTACGTCTCTATACTGTTTTTGCTACATTAGTTGTTGAATTTCCTTGCTGATAACCTGCAACTATGTAGCCTACATATACTAAAGAGATAAAAGTAAAAGCAGTGTTTACAAACGTATCCGAAGTCGATCCAAACAAACTATTAGAAATACTTCCAAAGCACGAGCATTGCCAAACTGGAGAGCGTTCACCCGAAGATTTTGGCGCCAAATCACACGTCAACGATTCATTATTTTTTATATGTTATCCGCAATTTATTTTATAGACATTGGCGCTGGTTCATCGGGGATGCCCATCTGGACTTGGCCGTGGCACCGGTTGGCCACCTATTTGGGTCGCGGCGTCACGCCGGAGGTCGCCAAAATCATAGAGAACGCGGTAAGCCGCTGTTTTAAAAAGCGCGGCGGCCATCTTGACACGAGCCGTTTTGGCGCGCAACAAGTGAGCGCATACGCTCAGCCGCGCACGTAATTCCACAATAAATATCCATTGTTGTAAACTGAATGCAGAATTTGATTATATGCATTTAGGTAGTTAACATGGACGAGCCTGGAATATTGAGACACGCGTTTTGAGGCATTTCTCCTTATTGAAACTCCTTCGCATTGGCAAACATAATTCGCCGCGAAACGGCAAGCACTGTCTGCCGCTCCTTGATTGATGGCCGCAGATGATGTGGTGAAAGCTTTGTCTAGTTATGTGAGATTCGCATCTTTAGCTTCAACATATATTCAATAGTACGTGTTCGGCTGCTAAACATATAGGTTTTCATTTAAATTGATATATTAGTACAATTTATGAAATAGTGAAATGAAATGACATAGTTAAGGTAATATTCTTTCTTTATACATTTTGTCATTATCTTATAGAATATATAAATAACTAACTAGATAATTAACTTATAAATTGTTTCCTTTTTTAAATTATACACACATTTGTGCAAGTTTCAAATACAGCGTAATTTAGTCCCAAGTTCAGACAATGCCTGTATGATAAAAGGTGATATAATTGTACACATAATACGAAAATACATTTAACTATATAAAGATATAAAGAACGTAAATTAACACCGGAATAAAATGTAACCTCCTGTAACCTCCGTCATCAAATAATTTTGAATATATCTACTATCTCTCTCCTCTCTCTAATTAAAAAACAAGATTCACTTTTAGCAAATTTGATAAGTCTCTAAAGAAGTATTTCTAAACCAATACGACTTTGGGTCCTTTAAAAAGAGATTATACATATCACTAAAAGGCAACAACGCACCCGCGGACCACTAAGAGCTGGGCGTGTCCACGGGCGGAGGACCGTTTATGTTAGGTAATCCTCCAGCTCGTTTGCATCATTTTTCATAAAATACATTTCCCCGTGTAATCCATTGTTATATTTGAAATTTTAATTGTCCTGTCTAACTAGAGGTGATAACTCATTCCGATCGTAAAGGCTGTCGTGTATATCAGGGCTAGCCCATCAAAGAAAACTGTTTTGGACGTCGTAAACCTCAGCGGGACACGGTTTCTTAACACTTGTTATTATTGCAGCTTCGTTTTAAAACGGCTACCAAACCAATAGTCCGAGACTAGGAGTCACACTCTTGAGTGTGAATAATCTTAAGATAATTTTATTCATCAATATTTATAATATATCTATGATTTATTACACTAACACTATAGGACATTTGTATGATACGAAGCTATTTTTAACATAGAAATGTCTGTATACTGTGGTGTATATTAAGTATTATATGGCTTGTAATGAAATATTAATATATTTGTCACATTACCTTTTTTATAGTATAGCGGGCATCGCGACTCCTTTATGGTAAGAGATCATGTGTGCCGCCCATGGGTAACAGTCCGAGCTTTCGTTGTGTTGCCGGCTTATTGCGCCACTTGAGCTTTTAACAAGGTCATCCTATGTTCTCAGTTACTCAAGACACTTCAGTTTCACGCCCTCACGGGCTCACAGAATATTGTGAGCCTGTGGTTTCATACGAGCCGGCTCAATTAATGCGTTAGCATATTCTTCCAATCTTTTATATACGGTACAGATTTTCATAAAATAATGAACAAGCCGGCCTAATTATGTTGTTATGCTAAGTGAGTAGACAGCAGAGACCCACCAAGTTGTACCGCTAAGCGGTGTAAAGTCAGCAATATACCAAAAACGCGTGTCCATGGGCGTTGTTTCTTACTACCATACAGAATTTAAAAGAGCTTCCAAATAGACTAATATTTAAGTAGTCATTGAACCGCGAACGTTGAATGAAAAGATCGGAGCAAATTGATTCAAATATTTACACTCGAAACTGCGACTAGATCCGAATGTAACGTCCGATAGTGATTCGCCTGATGCTTTGACGTATTTATAACGCATTCACGAGCTGAAGCACCGAAACAGCTGAACCGTTTGCAGAAATAGAAAATAGTTTCAAAAACTAAACGCTTGTCTCGTTCGCCAGCGAGATTTGTTATAGCGGACAATGGGACGGGCGGATCTCCTTGATGGTAAGGTAACACCGCAGTCTACAGAACACCATACCATGATCTATGCAAAACCCATACATTTAGAGCATTTTCTCGATTCAAAAGGTTAAGAAACAATATATCCTAGTCTAACCGTGTGAGTTAAAAAGAGACAGCGAACGAACTAATATGTCACTATTTTAGGATTTAGGCATGTCAAGTATTTTAAAATATTAAAGCCTTTTAAGATTAGTGTGTAAATATTAAGAGTGGATGTCCCTGAAAAGTTACTTACACTTTCGCGGCTCAGCAACGGCTGGGAGTGTCCATGGGCGGAATACGGCTTATCCTGGGTGACCCACCTGCTCGTTGGCTTCCATTTTCATAAAAAAATGTTATATATTTGTTTGTGGTGGGATATAAACAACAACAGATGTATATACAGCCTTAAAAACTGTCAATTTCAATTTTAAATTCTCGCTTCAGCGTATGTATACGCTACTTAAACCGCCAGCATTAGCACCCTATCGTGCACTCAAGCCGACCTTCCTCAGCAGCAGAGAGCGTTCAGCCCATACTAATGCAACGCTCAATATTAGTTCAGACATATGGATATATGAAAACATATGACTATGGACGACGGAGGAGGAAAAATAACTGACCAGACAGTATAAATCTTATATTTTTTTGAAAATGCGGTTACACAGTACATATATCAGAAGTGAAAATTCTTTAGCAAACTAATTTTTAAGTCAGGAGGGTGGGCAGCAGCATCCTTTCGAGTACAGCAGATGTTCTGCGATCACAAACCTGCCTGCCATGCTGATTAAGGCAAAATAACCCCCCATGACCACAAAAATATACGGCCCCTATATTTATAGAAATCTAAAAAAAATAGTTTTACGAGACTTAGAGAAAGGTAAAAATTCTTGGATATTAGTACATATAAATGACATTTGAAAAGCAATTTAAAGGCAAGGATACAGTGTGCCGTGTAAATTCAGGACATAAAGGACCCGGACGCGGCGGAGTTATGCACGGTAGGTAGTGCGAATAAACTCGGCTGTCGCAAGAATTCTAATTCACTCTATGTGTTTTAATGGCGTGCTTCTAGACCTCTAATGCGATTCTATCTCGCGTTTGCTTTTCGCTCTTCCATCGATCGCGAACACCAATTATATTTTAGAGGTACGAATCCCGGACCGTACAATAATAATTTAATTTGATTATTTTATTAAATATAATTTAATTTATTAAGGCCCTTGAAATTACATCGCTTAAGCGGCGTAAGAGACCAGCAACGCGACCAAAACGGATTGTGGTGCAGTTGTACAAGGGCGGCGGTGTTTTCTTAGCACATAGGAGACTTTCAACCATTTTTCCACTATTTAAAAAAAGCAGCAGCTTTGTTGTTTGAATTTCATGAAATATTATTATTGTATTTCGCGTCTACGTGGGCTGAGCCAAGAATAACTTTAACGACATCTCGCTATTTTTCTTCACGGAATGACATGCTAACTTTACCACAGTTACTATCTCAATACATTGTCAACGCAGCATCAAAATTTATATAATTTCCGAACATAGCCACTTGAACGTCGTGACATATATTTTTTTGTGATAACGATGGCAAAAGAGCAGGAGGCTCACCTAGGGCAAGGCGTCCTCCGCCCATGGACACCCGCAGCCCTTGCAGAGCCGCGGGTGCGTTTCCGGCCTTTAAGGAAAGTTTACGCTCTTTTCTTGAAGGCTCCCAAGTCGTATTGTTTTGGAAATACCCCTGTTGGCAGCTGATTCCACAGAGAGGTTGTGTGTGGCACAAAATGCCTTAATAGGATATTTTAATATTTTTACCAATGGCAGAGTCATGCTGAAGCATATGCTAATGCACTACTTGGGCCAGCTTGTCCAAAATGATACCACAGTGTCATAAAATACTTAGCGTGTTTCACTGAGTAAGTGAGGATATTGGTGGATCTTAAAAATGCTGCTTAAGCGGCGTAAAAATCTGGCAACACAACTAAAGCGTGGACTATGGCGCGGTTGGTAAGGTGGACCCACCTGTTCTGTTGTCCACTGTACCATAAAAATATAGGAACTGGTGCATTAACATTCAACTCTCATTGGATATTTATTACGGATTAACCATGAGCGGAAAATTTTCTGAGGCGAGTGTTGTTGCTTTTTTTACGGAAACATTAAAACGAGCAGAATGTTCACTTAGGATAAGCGAACCTTCGCCGATGGACACGCCTAGCTCTTGCAGAGCGGCGGGTGCGTTGATGGTATTTTAGGGTACGCTCTTTTTTGATGGTCCCCACGTCGTATTGGTTTGGAAATACCTCTGCAGGACGCTGACTTTATCCAAACTTAGGATCGAACGCGGTGCCGTCACGGCATCTTACAAGACCAGCCAGGAGGCTCTCATTTGCCGATCAATCTCGATAATGTGGTGCGCGGCAAGTGCATCTCGTTGTTATTCCTCAAACGGAGTACAAGGTGAGCTGCGGACATTGCACCGCACACAATTATTTGCAAATAAACTAAATAAAATTCTAATCACGGAGTAATTTTTTTACACTGACTTGTAGTGCTGTAGGGCTGCCAACTGTAATGTTATAGCTATAAAATTAGTCAATATTTTCATTCCTCAATGCTTTTTGAACGTCATTTTATAAAAAAGGGACGCTCACAACTGACTTTGAACGAATATCTTATTCTATAAAATTCAAATGTAAACAATAATATATTATATAATATAAAACATAAAAAATTGTATTAGAGTTATCTTTTTATATTTTATTCATCATCATCATCATTTCCCGATAGACGTCCACTGCTAGACGTCCACGTCCACTCCTTGGACTTCCATGAATACCTGTCGGAGGCGACCTGCATCCATTATATCATATTATTCTTATCTTTTTAGAAATGTTAACATCTTTTTTCTAAGGAACTCTTTTAGAATAGGAAGCTAACCTAAAATAAGCTGTCCACCGCTGCTTACCAGCAGTCACAGGTGCTTCACTAACTTTTAAAGCTATGTAAGGCTGGAAATTAAATCCTTGTAAACAATTTTTAAATTTATAAACAACGGACCTTCGGAGGAATGTCTTAAATCTGTCATTATAACTGACGTGGATTTGTTATTGATTTGTGGATTTACTAAAGACTAAGAAAATATCTGATCATAATAAGGTTTTATAGTAATTCAATACTGGATAACTCGTTTAATAAATTTGAATTTTAACATGGTTCAGTTCTTTAATTCCTAGTAACAAAGACTACACATCGCTCGACGAACTGACAGCCGATGGGGAAGAAAGGTTCTCGAGTGGCGACCGCGCACCGGAAAACGCAGAGT
>DWCF01000959.1:0-35881 GCA_018230265.1 Delias oraia
TTACTAACTTACTGAACATCCGGTATCACTCAGCGAAATACTACCTACCTACTAGTACACAGACGCTGTTACTTTTCATACAAGTA
The DNA here is from genome assembly GCA_018230265.1 of Delias oraia. Lineage (NCBI taxonomy): Eukaryota > Metazoa > Arthropoda > Insecta > Lepidoptera > Pieridae > Delias > Delias oraia. The sequence goes on from DWCF01000959.1 coordinate 87, forward strand.
ACTTTGTTTTTCATCAAAATAACATATTTCTAAGTATATATTTGAGAACACCTTAGAGTTTGTAAAGCACACGAAAGAAAAATTAAATAATTGTGAAAAAAATAAAGTTTTATTCGTTTAAATTAAATTTCAAAAACAATCAGTTCCATTTTGTTTGAATATGAAACAGCATTCTTAATGTATAGATCATAATAGTAAAAATGATTGAAATTTATCCCAACGGCAAATAGATCTTCATTCGCGTGACATCTTACGCAACATTTTCAATCATTGAATGAATTTCATTCACCAGTCTTACTCATCGCGGGTCATCGAGACCCGTGTTTAGCGAGCAACCGCTGGGTCGTATCAATTAAACTATATTACATTGTTACAATGATGAACGCTGGGTTAATTGCTATTGGGATGTCTCCTCGTGATCTCTGAGACCAAAGATCAGGATTATTTGTCGTACACCTTTTCATTCCTTCCGTGTGTGATAATTACTGGCGAATGCAAGTGTGTTACCTGAGGTATACCTGTAATTAAGCTATAATTTTCATTTAAAAATCCTTTAAAACAATTCTATATAACATAAACAAATGTATTTTACTATATACTTTTGAGGTAAACTATAAATTTCATCTTTATTTTCTATAAAAACATTAAAATCTTAATAGTGTTAAAAATTACTTCCATGTCAAGATTTTGATGAAACTAGTAAAATCTGTTATAGCTAAAATTACAAGGTGAAATACTAGAGAGTTAGGAATTGTCAAGAGAAATTCTTTTTCAAAAGCAGGCTACTCAACGGCGTAAGTTGGTGGTTTTTTTTATTATAACGTAAGAGAACACCGCCGCCCATGGACAACCGCGCCAAAAAGCACTGTTCCCGGTTTTTTACTCTCACTCTGCGAAACACTACAAGTACCGTTACTTGCTGAGTATTCTGTGAGGTTGGTCCTAAGTTTAATATTAATAATACTATAAAATTGTTTAGATATTTGTAACCTTTAAGAGTGTATCTCTTTTTAAACGGTAGGTACCCATGTGAGAGCCATGCTGAAGCATATGCTGACGCACTAATTGGGCCGCTTAGTCCGAAGTGATACCACGGGTTCACAGAATACTCAACGTGAAACCATATTTGTATCGGAATTGATATCGGAAGCCGCTTAAAAGGCGTAAAAAAGCCGGCAACACAACCAATGCTCGGACTGTGGCGCGGTTGTCCATGGGCGGTGGTGTTCTCTTACCATATAAGAGATCCACCTGCTCCGTTGTCCACTAAACGATACTAAAGCTAACGGTGTAAAAGTCATTTTAACCATAATTGGTGTTTTATCTACTATTTTTACAGCAACGAAACCGTGGCTCTGCAAGAGCTGGAGGTGTCCATGGGCGGCAGACCGCTTATCCTAGATGAGCCTCCATCTCGAGTGCCACTTTCATAATAAGAATCCCTTTAAATTCTTTTAAGTAAATGCGACGTATGGAAAATCTATATTTGATAAATTAAGAAATTGTTTACGCATTTGTGGAATTAGTCAGTGGGATTAGTTATTGTTTACTTAATGTGTCGTTTCCGTGGCGGGTTGTGTAAGTTCAACTGCGTAATACGCATCAATTAGAGAATTTTATCACGGACATCTGCTGAGAACGAACAATTAGTGGACGTTGGTGCAATTGGTCTTACGTCACCCACCAAGGAGGCGGGACAGGAATTAAAATTGATAGCGCTCGTCTAGTTTGAAAAAATCTAGGACACCTTAATTGTGACGTGACGTTTTTAATTATTAATTAAACTACTTGTTACTGCGGTCTTAATTGTACGTTATTAACGTCTTTATTATGAAAATGAAAAATATTTAATGTAGGGTGACGTCAATGTTAACCATCATTTTATAGATGTAATATACAAACCTAAAACTAATCTATTTAACATTTTATTATTTTACAAAAACGGTAAGAAATAAAAATATATCTACCAATTTGATATGTTTGTTTTACTAAGACATAAAGAAGGTTCTTGTAGAGAGAAAATGTGGCAGTTTCCAAGAATTTTGTATGGGAATATGGGAAAAAAATATTTTCTTATGTAAACCATAAAGTACCTACATAAAAATTTAAATCATAAGCCAATAAGTCACAAGAGAATGAAGTTAGTTTAGAATAAAACTACAAATATTTACACTATATTTCTATCTAGTAAACTTACCTATAAAATATATATCTACCTATAAAAAAGATATTTATAAGTTTAAGAATTCTGAGATAATATTGTATCGGCTATAATTCATAAAGTTATACTTCCTATTAAAATCAGCATATTAGTAAATTTCCTATCAAATGTCCTGTTTTATCCATGGGAGAGCCAAGCATACGTTGACATGGGCTCACATAATACTCTGCATAAAACAGTACTTATAGAGAATATATAGAGGCTTCAAGGGAGGCGTAAAAAGCCTGCAATACAACTAAAGCGCGGATTATGTCACGATCGTCCATGGGCGGCGGTAATCTCTTACCACAGAAAAGACCCACCTGCTCCGTTATCCGCTAAACCATAAAATTTCCCAGTTAATTGATATAGTACAGTATTAAATACTAATTATTTACCTTCAAGAAACCAGCATACATATCTATTAAAGGCCGGCAACGCACCCGCGGTTCTGCTAGGGCTAGGGATGTACATGAACTAAGGACCGCTAGCCGTAGGTGAGCTCGTTAACCAACATATGTATATATAAAAAAACAATATTGGTATATATAAATTTTAATATTTTGACTTAAAATTCCATGAGAAACCGTCAGATCTATTAGTCCAATCAAGAATTGTTCTGGTATTGTAATGAAAACTCGTAGAACGACCGTCTACAAGTGGGTTAATTTTTTAATAACACCTCAGTCACTAAACTGTCAGTTATAATTTCTTAACTGGTCGCTTTATTACGCGCATGCTCGAATAACATTAATATTAATTGAAATAGGAATTATTATTTACAGTGATCGATCTGTTTCATAAAACATTTGTAGTTCTTTTAGTAATTATTTCTTGTAGTTAAATCTTTTATCATTTTATGATTGTTATTAGAAGAAACGTTTCTGAATTATGATATTACAGATACCTACTAATAGGCTCAAAGTAATATTTAAGTAGTGAAGTATTGTCCACTGTTTCGTAAACATTTTGTATTAAATGTATATCTTATAAAAGGTAATTTTTTAAGGGTACACAAGAAGCAAAAATAAACATCTTGTATAATTATTAATTAACATTTATCTATTAACTATCAAAACAATAATGTATCCCACGAATACTTCATTCGTGGGAGAGCCATGCTGAAGCATATGCGGATGCACTAATTGGGCTGGCTCGTCCGCAGTGAACCGGTACTTGCTCTGTGTTTCGCTGAGTACGTGAAGATATCGTAGGCCTTTAAAAATGCCGCTTAAGTGGCGGAAACAGCCAGCAACACAACCAAATCACGGATGTGGCGCGGTTGTCCATGGGCGGCGATTGTCTCTTACCTTATAGGATACCTAACAGCTCCGTTGCCCGCTGTATTAGAAAAAAAAATCTCTCATTCGTGAGTGTGATGTGTGTACCTCACCCGAGTATTTTTTTAACCCTTACTTATTACTTAACATATTACATAAAGGATCCAGTTGATCACATCCTCGTGAGAGGAAAATAACACAAATTCAGATGGTAGGGTTCTGTGTAGGGACCTCGCATATAACCAAATCCGCTGGAAACAAAGGCGAGGACTTAACTGTTTCGCCAGACTCACTCCGGTGAGCTTCCGACCAGCTGCTCAGGTGCCTCATGACCCGCGGCCTAAGCCGAGGTTCGTGTCTTGTAGGTGACATTTGCGCTAGTTGCGGCTAAAAAAAAGTCGCGGCGGGACTCAAAGACCGTGTTAAGTTAAAAAGGTCGTATGGCCGGCAGCAGTTATGCCTTTCGAAACAAAATCAGAAATTAGGAATTGATGTCACAATCACATTACAGGCAATTCTCATCATCTTGTTGCGACATCTGCTTGCTATCATAATGACCCTTTTGTTTACCGCGTCATTTCTTGCTTCTGTATTGTAATAAAAAATATTAATGCGCAGCGCAGTCGGCCAAATGTACCGCACTGGGGTCCTAATCGCGTTAAGACGGCCTGCGACCGTTCACGGGTTATTATCTTTATACGTTTTTATTTCGGGGGCTGAACAACGGAAAGGATTAATGTTGAACAATGTTTCCTTGTGATATTCAATGGTATTTCTCTAGTGCATATCCTGTTATATATTGTAACAGACTTTGAATCGACAGTAGATTCGAGAGAAATTACAGTTATTAAATTCATATAAATAGGAGATAACTCTATGAATTACATAACTTTTTTCTTCTTTTTCTTTTCTTCTTTCTTTTTATTCTTTTTTTCGTTATTTTTTTATTATATAGCGGACAATGGATGAGGTGGGTTTTCTAAATTGTAAGTAAACACCGCCGCCCGTGAATAATCGTAGTTGACGGCTTTTTGTGACACTTAAGAAGCACTATTAAGGCTCGATATCCTCACTTACTCTGCGAAACACAGTACAAGTACCTTTTCACGTTAACTCACTCTCCCACGGGTTAAATGAATGAAGTTATATAGATTGATGTATTATCAAGTTTTTAATGAAGTTGTGTATCAGTAGGTACAATGTTTTTAGAGAAACCAAGATATGTTTAAAGAATTCCATTCCAACCCAAAAAATATAATATGAAATAATATAAAAAAATGGCTGTTTTATGTTGAATGGCGCGTATGTATGGACCTGTTATCTTTTAGTATGTCTTTTATCTTTTTACTTAAATAATACGGACGCATATGTTCTTAACTCGGCTACTTATGTAATAAAACTACTACTTTGCCAACGATAACTATTTTCAATTATACTATAATCCATTAAATAATAAAAAGACAGCAAAAAAATCCCGTTTTAGCACTATTTAATTTTGAGTTCTGTACCAAAACTTTCTAAATCTTACGCAAGATGAGTATTTCATAGTAGCCAACAAACTACTTGCCCGTTATGTATGTTTACGAGTCCGGAGGTGTTTCTCGTCCATGTTGATTTCTTAGCACATTACCACTAATTACTCATTAAGCTAAGTTAAGATAACTTACACGGGGTTTATATCTCTATTACTTTTGTCTATGACGTAAATAAAAGCCGACCATTTACAGCCTTAAAACCTCATTTCCTATGTGTGCTTTCAATATTAAATAGCATTCTATTTAAGTGGTTTTATATGCCTTCCACGAAGCGAGAGATATCTGATTCGATCCTCTGTCCGGATAAAAATTTATATTTAGGGTTGCATATTGAATCCCACATTTTACAGAGGTATTTCCAAAATAATATGACTTCAACCTTCAAAAGAGCGTTCCTATTCCTAAGGCTAGTAAGGGACCCGCGGCCCTGCGAGGCCTGGGGATATCCATGGGCGATGATCGCTTATACTATATGTACCATCACGGTTTTCATAATACAAATATCCCCCTGCTTGGGGGAAATGTTTAGACACATTACCTCGCCAAAATACTTACCTATTATAATATTACTGTCAATTTACTACAAATTCGTTTATATAGGTACATTTAAGAATGTTCACTGTTCGGTTTTAGTATGGGCGTGGTTTACGGGCATATTGCGGCTCTTGGGAATGCATATCCTTCGCAAAGATTACTTATAAAAGAGCTAAATAAACACTAGGGATTAAATATAGAGTAAAATTTATTATGATTTACATTTAATATTTTATTTTCATTTCATTTATTTATTATTTTAGATTTTATGTTGACTTATATGTTTCTTGTATTTTCATTAAAAAAAATAAACAAACTCAATGTACTGTAAATTCTTATCTACCTGTTTTCAGTTCTGTTACGTCGTTATAAAAGGCATTGAAGGGGAATTTTATTATCTCTGTTGAAATAAAATATGAATTTAATATTTAATATGCATATAATAATATTAAATTCTTAATTTAAATTAGCTTAAAATAAGCTACTAAGATATACAATTTGTAACGTGTGGTTATTTTTTATTAAAACGGTGGCAAACGAGCAGGAGGCTGACATAGGGTAAACTATCCTCCGCCCATCGACACCCCTAGCCCTTGCAGAGTCATGGGTAGGTTGCAGGCCTTTAAGGAATAGGTACGCTCTTTTCTTGAAGGTTCCAAGTCGTACTTTGGATAACTAGCTCAACCAAGCAACAGTTACTTTGCAAATTGCAATATATAGGGTAGAGTGTTAAAAATAGGTGTTGGTTGTTGAAGGGTAATAATTTGGATTGTGTATAATTTTCAATGTAGAAAAGTAAAAAAAATCCATTAATGAGCTGACTGATTCTCAGATCTATCTGATGTGTATATAAATTTTCTTCAAATTGGTTGAGTAGTATCGGAGGTATTTGGCAACGCACATTGTGACACGAGATTTTAATATACATATAAGATTGTCTAAATTGGCAAGAGAATAACCGTAACTTATTCTTATTTCAGATGCCTGTGGTCTGTCTGACGTTCCACATATAGAGAGCTTACAAGAAAAGTCCCAGTGCGCACTCGAGGAGTACTGCAGGAGCCAGTACCCAAACCAGCCCACCAGGTTCGGCAAACTGCTCCTGCGCCTGCCCTCGCTACGAACCGTCAGCTCCCAAGTGATAGAGCAGCTGTTCTTCGTCAGGCTAGTGGGCAAGACGCCAATAGAGACCCTCATACGGGATATGCTACTGTCAGGCAGCTCATTCTCTTGGCCGTACATGGCGACCATGTGACATACAATGTGGCGTCAGCTAGCGGCGGCATGATCCACGCCCTACGGCTTTCCGCCGTATCTGCCCAGCCAGCGGCTCGACTTCCGGTACCGAGAGGCGTCGGAGGACGTCGTGACGTCATCCAGCGAGGTCCCAGAGGACGGCGCGGCCGAAGACTACTTCGCGAGGAGCAGAGACAGCGACAGAGCCGGCCCCTGTCCAACTTTCGATCCGTCGGCGTTCTATCCGCCTAAACTAGACGAAGCCAGTGAAACCCAAAAAGCTCAAAAGACTCTTATGATTGACAATTTGTTGAATATACGAAACGAGTCGTGTTCCCAGACCGATTTGAAATAGAAGCCGGGGTCAGTAGTGTCTTAGTTGGGGTTTTGTTCCTCTGTATTATATTTAGGATAGATATTTAATGTAAATAAAATTCTATTATTGTAAATGTATATTAATATGTTAAGCAATGAGGTGTTTTCTACGGTGTTCACTGTGTTGTAAATCAAAGAAGTCGAAAACTGAGGTTTGAATGGCAATATTTGTGCAATGTGAGAATTTGAATAGATTAATGGGTAAACCTTCTCGGTATAATTTCTTTAAACGGACGAGTTATTTTTACTCTAAAAAAGTTTTACAATAAGCTAGAGACTTTTCCAAATATTTATTACTTTGATCTTAACAGATCATTTAGATTGTTTAATGGTGCTCTCTTTAAGTTACAGAAATGTGTACAAAATCGTATAATTCCAACGCGCATTTATAGCATTTGTAAAATTGTAAAGCAGTCTAGGGATCTTTCTAAAGGTAATCTATAGAAAAGATTACATACAGGCAACAACAATACTCTCAAATTAATATAACATAAGAGTTTTGATTAAAATATTACTTACTCATCATCATCATCATCATCCCCCTTGGACTTCCATAAATACATGTCGGTGGCGACCTGCATCTATTGCACATTACTTATTATTTAAAACAAAATATATTTATCTAAATAACATCTTTTATGGTATAACTACTATAGCATGCAGCGGAAGTGGATCTTCTATATGGTAAGAGAATACCACCTCTCAAGGGTAACTACAATAAAATCCGCGTTTTGATTGTGTTGCCAGCTTTTTCGACACTTTAGTACTTCAGATATAACTTCAAGGACCTTTGATATCCTCACTCACACAACGAAATACAGTAGAAACCTAGCTACAAGTACGTATCGTTCGACGATGACTATTCTGTGAGCCCGTGGTATCGTATTGGTATTTCAGATGAGCCGGCTTAATTAGTGCATCACCGTATGCTTCAGCAAAGCTCTCCCACGGAAAAAAATAACTATAAAATATTCGATCTCTTAAGATTGTTTTAAGTATAACAAAATAATGTATACAATATCAACCAAATCTAAAAAGTTCGCAACAATTTAATAACCTCCTTTTTGTTTTTAAAACTCGGTCAAGGTGGGTACATTCTTAAAAAGATAAATAGATTGGATTACCTTTAAAGATCTCATATGCTGCTAAAATGTACGATTAAACCTTGTCAAAATTGAGATGACAATTTTGACACCACTCCCTAAAGTTACGTATTATTAATAGTCCGTACTGTCAAAATTATCATCATAAATTTGACAAGGTATAACAAAAAGTCTTCTTTATATTCTTTTGTATTTTTATACGTTCAAAGCTATGTTCTAATATAAATATGTATTGTGTTTTTATGAATGTGTATAGAATATACATTGCTTACGTTACCTATGTTATCATTAAAATTTTCCTATTATCAATATGAATATTGTGGAAATATTTTGAAAATTGTGTTGTGTTATTCCGTTTCGCTTACGTTTCGACACTATCCTGCCAAAATAAATAAATGAGAAGCAATGTTGTTAATGCAATAATTAATGTGCAGTGTATGTGTGAGTCACTGGAGTTGTAAAAAGACATGAGATATTAAATAATGTCATTCTAAAGTATTTTCTTTATTTATTTAAAACTTATTAATGCAACAACGCTTCTTCGTCGTAGCCTCATGATTTAGGCACGTGACTTTGCGTTACTCTGGCCACCATTTTAAGTTGTGCGTGTCCATATTGTAGAGCGCCTTTTCGCTCTCTTTCCTTCCACACAGCCAGGAATATTCAGCCATTCCACACTGTCTGGGTTTCGCATGACCGTATGTTCCAAGACTTGAGGACTCTCTGAATACAGATTGTTGACAGCCGTGTTTTAATACTCAACTGTTTGAGGATAACACCAACATAAATATAAGAAAAATTAAAAAAAATACACAATTTGTTTATGGTATAGCGTACAAAGGAGCAGGTGGGTCTCTTTTATCGGAAGAGAACACCATCACTCATGGACCACCGCTCCACACCCGGAGCATTGGTTGTGTTGCCGGATTTTTACGCCGCTTAAGTACTCTGAGTATTCTGTGAGCCCGTATTATCACTTCAGCCAGCCCAATTAGTGCTTTAGCATATGCTTCGGCATGGCTCATTTGTGCTATAAAGGCAAATTTAAAAAGTGATAGCGATCAGCTGTGCTGTTTCCTACACATTTTATACTCCTTTACAGTCAAAGTAATATTTAGTCTGTGTTATAACGAATAAAAACAAATAACTTAATAAAATAACGAATCAGTTGTGGCATTAGCGTTCATCAGATCGGTACGATAATATCAAATCGATTTAACATCGAGTTAACGAGCTGATATCGATTACAGGTAGCTGTCGTGTTAACGCACGCGATGCAATTCGATACTTCGCTACCGTCGATCTAAATTATTAAATCCTGAGAATGCCGTTGAAATATTTTGCCGTATCTTGAGAACGTTTCGCTGAATGAAGACATCAGAGGCCCTTAAAATTATATCGATTAGTATCGTTAAAAGTGGGCAACACAAACAAAACGCGGATTGTGGCACGGTTGTACATGGGCGTTGGTGTTCTCTTACGATAAAGGAGACCCAACTGCTTCGTTGTCCACTATATCATAACAAAACAAATATAAAAATAGAATTTGCCAGATTTGGATTTACCGATTTTTAACAGCGGACAACGGGTTCCATTTATGGTAAGAAATCACTATGGCTCTTGGGCGAACGCCGCTTAATCTGCGTTTTGGGCCACAACTTACCGGGCCTCCAGTATCATAAGTAAATAAAGGGCTACGTTAAGGCTTACGTTCTTAATTATTGCTTCTCTTTTCGAGAAACGATATTTTGGTTTTTATTTTACTACAACTAGTGGCATTGAAAAAAAAACAGATTGTAAATACACACAGCCATATTTTTAGAATTTTTTAACAAAGTGATTTGTGACAAAAATGTTAATACATATTGTGACAGGCAGAGACAAGAAAATAACTGTTCATATGACCAATGCAGGTGAGTTCACCAACTGCTGGTTACGCAGAGTGAACCTTTTGTTAACACACTCACAATTACTCAGCGGAAGTTCACTGGGGTTGAAACATTCGACGATTTGCTTTGATTTAGTTTACATGGGGATATTTTGTTTATATCCGTTGCCAACAAGATAGAAGCGTTTTTTCGGTTCTTGAAACAACAAAAACAGAAATAAATAGAGCTAATATACTTATTCTTTAATATTTATTTTTAATACATAGCGGACAACGCGGCAGGCGGTTCTCATTCATGGTAAGAAATCAAAGCTGCCCATGGACAACCGTACCACTACAGTGCACTACCCGCTATTTTTGATGTGTTGAAGGCATTCTACTGACCCTCCAGTAGCCACTCACTCACTGACACATAGTACAACTATTCCCTCATGGTGGTATTCTGTGAGCCCATGCTATCAGCCTAGACAGGCGAGCCCAATGTTTAAATTTACGTTCTTAATTATGATTGTCAACGAAATAAGATCTTCATTGTTTGTAGGTGCCAATATTTAAGTGCCTCTAAAATATGTGAAAGATTTATTGAGCCAACTGAAATCCTGTAACTTCAGAGGGCGGTGGGCGTGGCAAAGGTCGCCCAATGAGGTCGGGGTCGCGACCCCTATCACTAATGATAACTCATACAAACATACTATATCTATATGTTTGTCACCTTTCGCGCAAACTCCACCTAACATCACACAAATGAAAATTACACAAATAAAATATCTTTCTATAACTCTCTTTCTCTCGTAAAAATTCAAAGAATTAATTCTATTGAAACACGACACACGTATAAACGTCACTTAAGTCTAGATTTAAAGATCATCCACCTTCGCAAATGCGACGAAAGTATAAAAATAAATTATATTTAATCTACATGTTACATAGCAGAACTTATGATGACCTAAGGTCAAGAATATAAAACCTTCTAATTTATAATAAAACCTATATCTTCATAAATTTAATAAATTTGTTGACAGTTTTTCACTATTCCATAACTAACTGATATATAAAAGCTATCTGCTTCAATGCTCGGTCCTAATATAAAAATTATAATTTTATGGATCTTTGGAAAGGCTTGAATTGGCAGATTGGCTTGAAAAGCCTTTCTGAGGAATATTCTGACGCACTAATTGTGCCGATTTGTACGAAGTTGCGCTGAATGAGTGAGGATATCGGCGGCCCTTGAAAATAACGCTCAAGCGGCGTATAAGGCCGGCGCACAGCCAATGCGCGGACTCTTGCACGGTTGTCCCTGGGTGGTGGTGTTCTTTTATCATATAGAGACCCACCAGCTCAGTTGTAGAGCTAAAAATAATAGTTAAAGGCTGTGTTAAGCTAGAGTGAAACCCTTTTTTCTTCATCTCAGTTATAGGGCGTCCACTGCTAGTCACAAGACTTCACTACGGCGACCTTTTTTAAATGAATATTATTCTGAAATAAAAAAATTGCATAATTACCATCACATACTTTCCCATCAACCCTAACAGACAATAGACATATTGACACAGACACTTTCGACGCAACATGATGAAAAAGGTAAAAATTAGGAGCCAAACGCGTGCATTGTGATGTTTGGAGATGTAAGCGATAAGACAGATAGACAGACGTCTTCTAAACGGCACTGCTTATAAATTTTCACTGTGGACAGAAAATATATGGAGCGTCAACATTCGTTTTTCATTCTTCTCATTCAATGCTGTTAAAGTTGAAAAATCTACATTTTTTTTCTTATTCTATAGCGGTCAACAGAGCAGGTGGGTCTCCTATATGGTAAGAACACCGCCGCCCATGCACAACCGCGCCACAGCTCGCGGATTGGTTGTGTTGCTAGCTTTTTATGCCGCTTAGGCAGTTTTAAGGGCTTCCGATATCCTCACTTACTCTATGAAACATAGTAGAATTACCGTTTCACGCTGAGTATTCTGTGAGCACGTGGTATCACTTCGGACGATCTGATCCAATTAATGAATCAGCATGGCTTTTCCACGGGAAATTTAATAGAATATTTAATCATTATTCATTGAATATTTATTATTAATTTTATTTAATAGAACTTATTAAAAACTACTTTGAATCGTCAATGAGGTGATTCACCTTTTCCAACCGTATGCCTCTTCTAATACAAAACAGACATAAGATCTTTAAGAGGGTCATATCTTTCCAATCATGTTGTATGTTCTTACAATGCTACTAATATTTAAAAAACATCACCTCCAAGTATTTAGTTTCATTACTATGTGTTTTAAGGTATATAGTGGGCACCGCGCACCACTTGAAGGGATATTTCCAAACTAATATGACTTGGAGACCTTCAAAAAAATAGCATAGGTACCTATCCATTAAAGGCCAGCACGACACCCGCGACCCTGCAAGTGCTAGTCGTGTGTAGGTTGTCCATGGGCAGAAAACCGCTTATCCTAGATGAACCTTCTGTTCATTTGCCTCAAAGAAGTCTAGTTGAAATTCATGAGAAGTCTCCACCCCAGTCCTGTTCTCCTTACACCTAATCGTGCGGGTGGTCGTGCTTGATTGTGATTGACAGAGACACGTCACGTGAACACATTCGTCACTATTCATCACAACTATATTCAACATTCTACTATACAGTACTCCTTGGATATTAACTGTTGATTCCACGCTAACAAACCTAATACTGGAAGGATACATATAAATCTTATTTTACAACGCTAATACAACCAATATTTACCTAAATAAATACACAATAAACGTTTATCATTATTTTTCTATCATCTTTTAATATTAAAATCATTCGATATAGGTGATTAGGATATCAGATGCTTTAACAAGTGTATTCCGAAGTGATACCACGGGATCATAGCATTATAGTCAATCTGAAATGGTAGGTGTACTTAAAACGGTGTGTCTGCCGTATTTCGCTATGTAAGTGAGGATATCGGAGGACCTTAAAATACCACTTAAGTGCCGTAAAAAGCCGGCAACACAACCAATGCGTGGAATGTGGCGCGGTGGGTTCTGTTGTCCGCCACTTAAGCGGCATTTTTAAGTGTCTCCGATATCCTCACTCACTCAATGAAACATAGTAAAAGTATCGTTTCAAATACAACTACCATTTCACGCTGAGTATTCTGTGAGCCCGTGGTAAGTATTCGGATGAGCCGGCCCAATTTGTGCGTCAGCATATGCTTCAGCATGACTCTCCCACGGGTGATAATAATATGATTTAAATGTAAAACTGGACTCTTACAGCCCAAGTTTAGTATTAAATTACTCACTCTAATTAATTACTCACTCAGTGAAACACAGTAGTAGCACCGTTTCAGGTACAGCTGCCTTTTCACGTTGAATATTCTGTGAAAATTCGTATAGCACGCGTTTTAGTGTCGATAAAGAAGATAATCCCGTTTCCCTACACTATCGCAAGTGATGATAATTTATCTGACTAGACTCGCCTCCACATTGTTTTAGCAACCGAATTCCGACCCTAATGAAATTTATGACCTCCAACTGTATACCGGCTAGTGTACTCAAGACTTATCTTAAGACATGTTTACATTTCAATTTCTTAATATGGAATAATTATTACGAAAAAGGTTTTAGTTCTTACTAACAAATATAATATAAAAATAATAATTACTTATATATATTTAAATATTAAATTAATGTTATTTAGATTTTGGTGACGTCATTCTTAAACATATTTGTTTATTAACTTTAAGCTATATTTTACTTGCGTATTAAATAATTTCAAATAGGTATGTTCCGTTAACCAGAACAGTCATGCATTATGTTACTAGGAAATATTATTTATTATTGTAACATATCGGACAATGGTACTTGTCAAAATCGTTAAAACTATCGCACATAGGCATCATTTCCGCAAATAACTGCTTGGTTGTGTTGCTGGTTTTTATGCCATATCTAAGCGGCAAGTTAAACTTAGTGAACCTGCAGTATGTTAATAAGCGAGAGACAGTACAAGTACTATTTCACGTTGGTATTACGCGAGCCCACGGTATCATTACAAACAAGCTAGCTCAAATTAGTGCATTAGCATGAGTTTCAGCATACTGCGTAGCTTTCAAGCGGTATAGTGTTAAGATTCACTGCCAAGCCCTGACTTTTTTTATAAAATAGTTGTTGAGATAAGTCTGACGATATTGCCCATGTGCGAATCAAACATGGAATTGGTGACGTGTAAAAAACAAAAGTTCCACCCCCATTCGGCCGTAGCGTTCGCCGTACCAATTCGCACTTTTCCCGGACATGACGCCAAACACTTATCTGCCAAAGTAATTTTCCGGATGTTACTTAGAAAATTGGATATTTTTCAAAGATATTATAGCAAATATGCTAACGGTAACTTTAGATCTTTAATTTTTCATTTTAATAAATAAGGTCCAAAAATGTTAAGTAATGACTGCCGGCCGTGGACAGTCCCACTAAAATCCGTCTTTGGATATATTGATAGTAATTTCTTTAGTACACTTTATGGGTTTTCGGTATTCTGTGAGGCCGTGATAAAACCACGGACCGGCCCAATTTGTATGTCAGTGTGACTATTCTCGTAAAAACGGGTAAAATTATAAAAAAACATATATATACATATATTTAATTTATAGATATTCCAAATTATTAATTATTCAGTTCACCCAAATTACCTCATTTTAACAATAGCCTAAAGCCATTCTCAACAATACCATACGCAGAATGTTCAACATTTCTTTAAATCTTCACAGAAATCAACCAATTTACATAGTCATAAATGCATTTCTAACCCTCACCGGCTTGAGATTTTCCGTGGGGTAAAAGTCACCCACGGGGCCTCTTTTACCCCAAAGATAAGACATGTCACAAGTTGACAGATGTCGTGACATTTACAAGTCAAGTAAAACAAGAAAGCGTTAAAAAGCCTCCCTATTCAAACTTTATGCGAATCTTCATTGCTTTTATTTTTCTGATTGTATTTTAATAGTAACATTTTCTTGAAAATTACAACA
The DNA here is from genome assembly GCA_018230265.1 of Delias oraia. NCBI lineage: Eukaryota > Metazoa > Arthropoda > Insecta > Lepidoptera > Pieridae > Delias > Delias oraia. The sequence continues at coordinate 15,262 of DWCF01000959.1, forward strand.
TTTCTATTTTGTTACATAGCCATTTGCGATGTTTTCCGGTATTGCAATGACGTTCAATGTTTCCCATTATTACCTAATAACTGTGTCTTTTCAAGGTTTTAATTGAAAGTGATATACTTCAGTTATAAAATGTGAGGTGGTCAATATTAAAATAAAATAAAACATCGGCTATTTTACTTTTGAAGAAATGAATATATGTTACAAAGAGCTAAGACTCAGACCCATAGAACCATTTTAAAATATATTCACTTAGGTCTTCTTTTACACATTTATATATGTTTAATAATATAATATCAATGGTTAGATCACCTACACAAGTGATAAGTAATATATTCTTAAATTTTATTTAAATGTCAAAATTTTAATCCATTCACTAAAACTATATATGCAACTCATACTTAATCATAAAATTGCTAACTTATATTGTTATTATTAATTAAGATGTTAAAATTTAATAGAAATTTTTATTTCATTTAATTATTATCAAAACAATTAACCTTTTTATGATACTCAAAAGGTAAAATAGCAAAAATCTTAGGATAAGCATTTCACCTATGGACTATGGACAACCCTATCAGTGGCTAGGCCGCGGTTGCCTTACCTGCCCTCCTTCTCGCTTGTTCTAAGCTTATAACTCTTACACAAATAATAAAATTATACAAATCCGTAATAGATAGATCGATCCCACACTCGTCTATCATTTATAACAGCAATAAACGCTTAACACAAACACCGTACACCCGGTCTCCAGAAAAGGTAACCCACATTCCCATATTTGCTTACCGTTAATCAAAAAAATTGTCAAGATTCTGTCCAGAACTCGTATCATCTGATTAATGATACAAACCCACTGGTGGGGTCTAAACGACCCGAGATTTTAAGAAAACAAATACAACCATCGCTAATGATATATTTAATGGCGTAGAATAATTGTCAAGGTACCATTAGCCGATGAATACAGTTAGATCCCTTCTGCTACGACCTACGGTAAGTTAAACGGTCAGTTGTACAAATACGCGAAACTGTCATGATATCATTAATTACCGTGATTGATACCGGTAGATCTTGTATCACGGAAGTCGGAAGTTTTACGTGGATATTTGAGTTTGAATTTTTGCCATAATACATAGGATTATATTGAAAAAAATCATTTATTGTAGGTATACATCACAGTAGGAGGCTTTTTGTTTTTTTTTCTTCAAATGGTAACAAAAAAATGAGCTCATCTAGGATAAGCGGCCTTCCGCACATGGCCACCAGCTCTTGCAGAGCCACAGTTGCGATGTTAGGCTTTAAAGATAACATTTTAAAGAAATAAGTATGTTTTTATTATATAGTGGACAATGATTATGCTGATGCGCTAATTGTATCGGTGCGCCAGAAGGGTTACCACGGGCTCAGAGAATACTAAACGTGAAACGATACTTGTAGGTAGGTACTGTGATTCCGCTATGTTTTAAACTCCGCTTAAGCGGCGTAAAAAGCCGGCTACACAACCAATCCGTGTACTGTTTTGGTGATCTACCTGCTCCGTAGTACGCCATATCATAAAAAATTTGGTATATATTCACAAAAATACAGTAACAATCTAAGTCTAATAAAAAGGTACAAGCCGCGAACGGTGACAATTTAATTTTCAACAACCCTTTATTCCCCCGCCTTAAACGTCACATACGCCTAATGTGTTCAACCGTCGGTGGCACTTACATTACTTGATACTAATATAATTAATAATAGGATCCTATATAGGGATCGCAGGAAAAACCGCCTTAGCCGGAAGCGATAACGGAGACCCATCTGCTTTCCCAGCCTCACATAGGTGAGACATCGCCCGGCATCAAATGCACTTCTCTCGCGCGACGGCCAGGCTCGGTTTGAGTCTCGCAGGAGACACCAATGCGCTAGTTGCGGAAAAATATTAATTCTCGGCAAGCCCGTGAGTTTGCTCCCCTCCCGCGTTAAGCTGTTAAGGCCACTTTGGCTAACAGCGAGTAGCCACTTTAAAAAAAATTGTGTGTGTGACGTTATACGGGTATACTCTGGATATTTTGAAACGATCTTGAAAATTCCTTTACTATTAGAAAGCTATGTTACGAATGAGTAACATATACTATATATTGACCCGAAAAATTAATCCTTTTGGCGGTAGTGTGATTTATAATTTAATTCGAAGAAAAAACGTTGTTTCTTACGAACGCTGCCTTAGCCACATATGATTGAATGCTGTTTATTGCCGTTCCTTCTGCACTAGCGCTTTGGAAACAACGTAAACTTAATTAGAAGTATTTTTTTGACGTCAACAACTGGCGTAAATAGATCGCGACAATTATCAAATAATTGTGAAATCCTATGTTAAGTAATTAATGATTTTGATTTTTTTAAACTTAAATAAGAGATTAAATACTCGGATAGTTTAAGTACCAAAACGTGCTGATATCATTCATCTAAAACCACGAAAGTTGTCATCAAATACGCATCCTTATAGGGCGGGAATCAGTTTTGAAAGCCATTAGGGCGGGCGGGGTGGCACAAGGTTGTAATTAGACCACGTTAATATTTAACAAGTGCGACGGCGTACAGATTAACGTAATATTAAAGCAGCTGTGCGCGGGCACCTTCTGGCTTTCCTCTTAAAAAACTCTGTCAACGGGATCGTCAAAAATTATCCCCTTAAAATGGAGATTTTCACGGAGCTTAATGGCTTTGTTATAACGTAAAAGAGCTGCGAATCCCAACCATTTTTAGCCACTAACCCCTACGAAAACAAGCACAGTTTTCACGGACCCCTTTAATAAAAAAAAACAGCAAAAAAATCAGATTAGTTATTTAGTTTTTAGCATTTATGGTCCAGAAATGAAACAACGGACCCCATACACATACTCGTGGACCTCACAGGTCCACGGACCACAGGTTGAGAAACGCGGGTAAAAATGATATTGTTCTTTCATCAACCTTTTCTTGTGTTTGTGAGTGATTTGAAAGGATTCGCATAAAAACAGTGCCGTGAAAAGCACGAGTGTAATCCTCTCGTCCCTTTCTGAGCAATTTGTTTCTCGAGATGGCCGCAGTGCCTGTGGGTTAACTAATGGCAAATGCATTATTAAAGCTCCGCCGAAAGGGTTGAGGACAGATTATGGTATTACTGATTTTAGATTCGGGAGTGGAATTTTGCTAGATGTATGCTTGTTCATTATACATTGGCCTTCAAGTCAGAGAGACCATTATCATACTAACACAGCTGAAATGTAATATGAATATTTTATTTGGTACTTTTAATTGTATTTTAATTCGAATTCCTATATTATTGCCATAAAAACACAAGAAATTCACTTGGAAACATACAAAATACAAGATAAGTTATCTATATGAATTTTAATTTTTGTATACTAGTAAAAATAACTTTTTTGCGTAAAACTATAGTGTTACACCTACTGCGTTTCGCTGAGTGAGTGAGGATATAAGAGTCTGTTGTAATTATACCGCTTAAGCGGCACAAAAAGCCGACAACACAACCAAATGTGCGGATTGTTCATGGCGGGCGGTGATTCTTTTGCCATATAGAAAATCCGTCTGCTCATTATAAAATATATACAAATTATAGTATGGCAAACTTCTATTTATTTCGACTGTGTACAATATAAAAATAAATTTCCTAAGAAAGTTTATTAATAAGAATTTGTAGGTACTGAAATATCTTTACAGTATAACTTCATACATATGTGTAAATTCTAAGTAGACTTAGACAAGACAAGTTTTCTTTGACAGTTATTAAAATTATTAATGTAATTTATAAATATAATATTGAAATTCTTATTATATTATGTGTAAACGATATAATTTTATAAGTTTATTAATTAAATTATACTTCTTTTAAATACAAGTTAATTTAGACCGATATTAATAATCTTATTTAATTATAAATTCATATTTAAAAGTATTTTTAGTTGTGTATGTGTTAAAAATATGATTTCATAAATCAATTCTTACCTAAACATATTATAATTACAATTTATTTTAGACCGTTATTAAAAGTATCATCCCCATTCTACACAGATGAATAGGAGCAAGTTAAAAACAGAAACAGCATCATTAATCACAGTGATTCGTTAGTTTTTACAAAAGACACGGAGGACGAAAAATCGCTTACGCAATATGCAAATCCACCCAGGTACCAAATGACCGTGGGTAAGAGAAACTTTTTCGTACCAATCAGTCACAGTCCGGAAATTCCGGGTCCAAGATTAGCATAGCCAAAAATGACAATGGCAAACTCAAGAAGTTAATGGACACGCATAATTTGACGGCACAAAGGGGTTAAACAACAGTGGTGTAATAAAAAGAAATAATAATGATCGATGCTCGGTTGGACCGGCGGCGACCGGCTGCGACCCGCGGATTGTCAGTTTATTAGTGTTAGATTATGTTGATTTACTCCGTTATGGCTAATACAGTGAATTCAATGTTTAATTCATATGTGTATACATACAAGCCGACTATAACGAGATCGTTTACAACGACCTATCGGTAGGCAATAGAAAGACTGACAAAATCTGATGAAACTCCATCAAAATACCATATTTATGGTGTAGCGGGTAACAGAGAAGGTAAGAGATTATCGCCGGCCACGGATAATCGTGCCAATCCACTCTTTAGTTGTGTTGCCGGCTTAATATGCCGCTTGATAATTTCAGATGTCCTTGAAATTATACTGCTACTACTACTACTCATTCACTACAAGTATTCACGCTGGTATTCCGTCAAATTGTGGTATAAACTCCACGAACGAAATTAGTGCATCATCATATACCTTAGCATGGCTCTCCACTCTCCTACCATAAAGGAGAACCGATTATTCCGCTGCCCGCCGCACAATATATAATAATAATGGCTCAGAGCAAGCTATTAATGAAACAGAATCTCCCTTTGTCGGACAGCTTAGCTCATTAATACCGCAACATACCGATTATATAACACCTGAACTACTCCGATTACGTATAATGAGAACAAAACCCTTTGTAACCATTCAGCCACTGATATTAATAAAAAGGGATAGTGACTGAGGCCTTTGTTGGTACTTGTTTACTCTATGGAATGACATGAATGTTTAGGAGGCAAAAAACCGAAGCAAAATGAGCGCAGGAGACGCTCTGATGATGCTAACTTTACTCTTAGCGTACGGTGAGAAGGGTTAAGTTTGTTTGGTTGTATTTCTTGTGAATTAGACAATGGTTGTAGTAAGAGACGATGATCGGTGACCTCTAGCATCTAGCTGTGTGGTGCATTTGAGTGGCGTGTGTTTGACGTGCGAGGAAATATCGGAACTGTGTGTTAATTTGGAAATTTTAGGCAACAGTTTTTTATAAACATTAAAGTATACAATGTATAATGTAATAATTACTCATTTTTTTACTACCAAAATCCGAACTACAAATTCTTTGGAAGGACTTGATAGTGCCCGGGCAAGTGTCTTGGGACACTTGAGTTCTAGTTATATCGCTTAAATGCCGTATAAAATCCACAAAACATCTAAAGCTGTAGATTCCCTGGAGATTCACTTATTTTATTAACAAAAACAGAAAGCACAAAAGTAACAAGAAATCTTAATTATAATAGTATCCTAAAGTATACTAATGAAAAGTAAAAGTCTTGTCATATCTAAGATACTAAACGCATTATATAACAAAAAAGGCGTAGCCATTAACAGCTATTACGAAACGGCCGGACAGTTGCGTCTTCAAAAGGTATAAAAAAACAATGCCATTGAAAAGGGCACAAAGGTGACAATCCGAACAATGGCCTCTATGGGAAATATACAAAAGTCGCTTATATTTATGCATTGTTTGTTTAGCTACTAAGAGGTGACGGCAGAAAACAAATAGCTTTTATACCGCAACCCCATCTTCTCCGGCATCAAGAGACCCGCCGCGCTACTGAAATTCTTAAGCCGCGCGCCGAACAACAAAGTTGGGAGGGACCACGTTATAATGGCTGTTCAGTTGTTTTTCACAGTTCTAATTGCCTATTATAATGATACCTGATATGTCTAGGTTGCTCGCCGTGAGTTTGTTTCTGAGATAGGATTACCTTACCGTTGTTGCGGAATCAGATAAGTTTTATGCCCCTGGAGTTTCTTAATACAGTATTTCGATTCTGTTCATGTGCAAATAATGTGGCGTTGAATATTTCGCACTGTAGAGTCTTTTACTTTAGCAACTTTGGTGTTTTTAAATCTATAAGTAATAAGAGCCGTGTAGCTAAGTTGTTTAATAAGACTATCACGAAACGATAGTTATCGGATTCGATCTTCAATCCTAATAATAAATCCTAAAAATAATGTATACTTTAATATACAATTGATTAGATCTTTGGATGGTCTTGACGGTGGCGGGTTGTATTAACACTATTTTACCCGTGGGAGAACCATGCTGACGCACTAATTGGGCAAGCTATTCCGAAGTGATACCACCCGCTCACAGAATACTCAGCGTCAACCACTATTTGTTTCGCTCCATAAACAGCTGGTAACATAACCAAAGCTGTTTAGCTAGGTTGGTCATAGGACAATGGTCTCCATATAGTGGACCATATTGGTGACCTGCTACCGTTTTGGTTTTTCGTTAAATCAAAAAAGGTTTACGTGGCTTTGCAAGTCCTGCCGGTTACAAGTACATAGTTTTTATATTATACAAATGGCGACAGATTATCCACTCCAAAAGTAACCCTAGATCCTGACCACAATCCTCAAACTTGTAGGATCGACTCAGGCAGAGAGTATATAAGGTATAGGATGTATATTAGGTAAACAAATTAAGAAACAGTAGAACTGCTACTTAATCCGCTTTAGCATTGATATAGCGTAAGTTTTCATAATATTCATAACTATTTCTCTCCGCAAGAGTTCTTAAACGGCGGGTGCGCAGGTTTCACGCTGGTAACGTGCTTTTGTTCAATAAACTTAATAAATTGATCGTTCAATTTATTGAAATTGCACATAAATTCAATTATATTGCGGCTTCTGAGGTCTCTCAAATGATTTTCGAATTATCTTTAAATATTTTAAACATACACGCAATGAAATTTCCCGAAATGTCTACTTTGTGTGGTGAGAAAAAAGCTAACCTACTTCAAAGCAGATTATTCATCTACTGGTCATTTTTTATGGTATAGCGGACAACAGTGCAGGTAAGTCTTCTATATGGTAAGAGAATACCGCCGCCCGTGGACAACCGCGCAACTGCCCGCGCTTTGGTTATGTTGCCGGCGTTGACGTTAATTTCAAGGATCCTCACTCACTCAGCGAAACAGTAGAAATACCGTTTCACGTTGCGCATTCTCAGAGACCGTGGTATCACTTCGGACGAGCCTGCCAATTAGTGCGTGCTCTAAGTTACTAATCAATGAAAATCTTTACTTCCCATAGTATTTTACGTTGTAACTAGCAGTTAAGTTTATTTCATGGATATTATAGGAACTTGTAAGAAGTTGTTCTTGGTTAATTTAATATATTTATCGTTATAAAGAACAATATTTAAATGTTTAGTAAACGAAATTGATAAAATAAACATCTCGAGAGACGAGTTTCATTTTAAATATCCATTCAAAGGAACCCCACAGATCCCATCTCCCCAAAAAGTATAAAAATACTGTCAACTTGGTGATACAAATCACAAGATTAACAACTTAATAAAAAATATAACGCGTGTTGAACTCGTGCGCAACCTGACCCTTAACTGACCTTAAGGGATGCTGTGATCTTTTAATATTAAAAAACGTACAATGTTTTTGTGAAACAAATATTCACTGGCTACTTACGGAGTATACTGGTTGAATGAAGGCAGAAAAATATTATCTTGTTTTTAAAATTCTCGTCTCGCTGTTTCCAAACTAATCGGAAACTAGTCAAGAGATTTTTTATAAGTGTGCATATCAGATAGATCTGAATTTATAAACATTTAGAGTAGCGAAATATCCTTAAATGTCTAAGGGTGCAAGTGATTTTAATTTTGTATATCCTAAAGCCTTAATTCCTTCTACCACCGATCATTTTTTTAATTTCGTTTACAATATTTTAAAAATTTATATAGCAATATATAATTTATATATTGTTCAGTTTTTTTGTATAAACATAATTGAAATATTTGTCACAATAAATCGATAATTATAGGAAGACGCACGCAAAATAATCTTATTTTTTATTGGGTATCTACTTCAACATTATATGGGCTTCAGAATTTAAATACATAAAATAATAAATATTTAGTACACGCGATGGTCAAAATTAAAGTAGATGAAGTGCTTTAAAGAGAAATCAAAACATGGTTTTATTTATACGCACACTGAATGTAAGAGTCATTTTAAATATGAATGATGATTTATGAATGAGAAATCTCACAATACAAAATTTTAAAAAATGATGTAATCCTACAAATGTATAAGAATGATAATGATAAATAAAAAAGTACACCGAGTGACCCCAAGATCATGAAAGCTGCGGTCATCTCATTTAAATAATACAAATTGCCCAGAACGTGTCAGGTTAAGTGATTGTTACTTTAATTTATGATAAAACCTGTTCATATGGCTGCTTCAATATTACTCAACGCTAATAACGCATTAAATATAAATAAATTCACTTCCGTAAAACTTATGGGTACATTTAAAATAAATAATTATAATAAATAAAGTAGATAAATATAGATATAAAATAAATAATTAGAAAGTTTGCTAAATTTTTTTTCAACAAATCAATCTTTCAGAGAGCCTCGTAGCTTAGTGAATAAAAGGTCTACCATGAAGAAAGAGGTATCGGGTTCGAATACCGATCCTAACAAATATAAATTAATTTATAATTTAATCGGTCTCTGAAAGTGCTTGACAGTGGCTGGGTGAGAATGTTAATACTACCACACCCGTGGGTGAGCATTGCTGAAGCATATGCGAACGCACTAATTGGGCCAGGTTGTGCGAAGTGATACCACGACCTAACAGAATACTCAGCGTGAAATAGTGGTACAACTTTTCTCTAGATTCCAATATGTAAGTTTAATATTATATCTCATCGTTTAAGGCAGAGTTCGTAAGAAATATCATTTTATAATTTTATTTAATTAATATGTAACATCTTACTTATAAAAAATATAGCTCTTTATTAATGAAATAATTTTCAAGATTGGTTCAGTAGATACAGAGATTACCTCCTAGACAAACACAAACTTTCAACATTTTCATCATCATTTCAACCGTAGGATGTCCAATGTTGGACATAGGCCTCCTCTTTGGACTTCCATGCAAACCGGTCGGAGAGGACCTGTTACACGAATTTTAGCTTTATAATATTAATATAGATTATAATATTTGCTATATTTTATTAAATTGGTTAGCGAAACGTTAAATCTTGATGGCTTAAGTCGATCGGGTCATTAATAACACCTTTGACCCTTGAAAAATGGAATTTATGGGAACCACAGTCGTATAATTCATAAGCAGACAACGGAGTGTCCACTCAAAATCAATAGCAGTGAAACCAGTCGGCGAATCCGCTATTAATACCAAGACACTCGCGAACAAAACTCGCCCTTGCACTAAAAACTACAAGGATAATGGCCGGTAGTCGACTAGTTTAAGAATGATAAATTACCGAAATGGAAGTCGGTATGTCCATTCCCACAGATATTAAAATCGGGGACAAAGAAAGGGTCCGCTCGCAGGGCTCACGTGGCGTTATAGAAAATATTGTGAAGACGTATTGTTTGCATGCAAATCCGAAGTGGATGGAAATTGGAAAAGTTTAGACTTTGATGTTTTACGCGTTTATTGCAGCTGATCGGTTTGTTAGCAGTCTTCAAAGGATGTATATAGAGGGATTTGGGATGGGTGGGTTTTAATTGTGGGATGAGTGCGCAGATTGGACTTCCGAGTACCTTTTTCATAATAATCTCTAAATACATACTTTAATAGTTAATATAGAGGTACATAGGCTTATCTAAATCATACTATAGCTTATAATATAATATGTAAACATTAATTTTATTTACGACTTTCTCAATTTTGTTATGTAGGTAATTCGCCTTAACAGAAAATATAAGTTAGCCGTTAAAAATCATTGCAAATGGGACCATATCTCTCTATTTCTTTGGATTTATCAGAAAAATCATTCTAAATTGGACAAAACACTCTTTCTCTCTCTCTCTTTGGGTTTATCTTAAGATTATGAGCATGGTCTCAGTGAAGATATTTATGCAAAGCCATGGTTAACAGTGTCAGGTTATCAGCGTGTTTCATCAGAGGGGCGATAGGAGATTTAATATTATTGCCAACATAGAAATCCTACTCAATTTGCTTTCATAAGAATTCAACCGGTGGTGAATACAAGATATAATACAAATTTTACAAGTTCTTGTCTGTGCTATTATACCTCTAAAACGAATGAATCAATTTCTTTAATTAAGACGGTTGTTCAGTTGTTAAGTCAATTTGATTTTATTTTAATAAACAGAATATTTTGTAATAATATAATAGTAATGTTATGGGGCAAATTAATTTAAATACACTCTGGTTGATAAACAAAGTTATAGGTACCTATTTTGATAGTAATAAAACACGAGATGCATAGGTACATGATCGCTCTAAATAAGTACTTTGATTTAGTACCAAATGATTTATAAATCACAACAAATCTGAAGCCCGCAACACCAATCCCGTCAATTAGAAACAAAACGAACAATTATAAACAACAAAAACAGCTCTCAAGGAGTTTGAAACAATTAGCAACTCGGCAAGGGTATAAGAAATGCAAAAATTGTCTCCAAATTTGCCCGCCGACTATCGCAATCAATCTTCACTCCCTGAGGTACAACCCTTCCCTCGGTAACCCAATTAATAGAAGGGTAGTGTTACGTGGGGATCGTACGACCGCAAAAAATTAGATTGAAATGTTTAATACAATCATCTGCCTCTTGAAATGGTATATTTTTGCATTATTTAAAGCCAATTTTGTTTCGAATCTTTTGGTGTTAAACGCTGCCGCCCATGGACAAACGCGCCACAGTCCGCGCTTTGGTTATGTATTGTGTTGCCAGCTTTTTACGCCGTTTAAGCTTTACACTCGTCGGCCACACAAGCCCTTCCAGAGACCGAATAAATCATAAATTAAACTATAATTGTCCGAACCGGGATTCGAATCTGATACCTCTCGCTTCATGGTGGATTTATTAAACCACTTATCTACACTCTCAAATTGTATTAATAAGAAAGAAATTTATTTATCTACGTTCGATAATCAGAACAATCGCTCATCAGATTTTGTATAAGTAATCTCAAAGCGAGCTTACAATTTTAACAAGTTCTTCATGACGACACTCTTGGAATTATAAATATCTCTTAGGGTCAGTCGCCACTTCAATTTCTCTAAATCAACATCCATTGAGTCTTCATTGAAATTTCTTCAGCTTATTGTGTATATCAAATTGTATTTATGGAATATTTTATGTCGTTTGATACTACTGTTGAAAGTTTAATAGGAATAGAACCGACAGACGTCTTACTCAATACGCCACTACACTACACTGTTTTTATATATATCAATTAGCATTATAAGTTATAGCCTGTGTTTTATTATTATGTATATGGTATGTAATTGCAAAGTTTCATTACAATCTGTTCAGTAGTTCGCCTTCTTTATGGTATAGCGGACAACGGAGCAGGTGGATCTTCTATAGAGTAAGAGAATACCGTCGCCCATGAACAACCGCGCCACAATCCGCGCATTTGTGGTGTTGGCGGCTTTTTTCGCCTGAAAAAGTAACAAAAATCCATCCCATTCATATATCATCTATTACTAAATAAATCAGTTTTCGTAAAATTTAAAGAGAGTTCGGAATGTCGGATAACTATACCAGAAGATTAATAGGATATAGGTACAGATCAATGCAAGAAATAGAAAAAGTCAAGGAAGAAAAAGGAACACCTACAATAATTATTGTATCATTCAATAAGGAATTTCACAATTGTGCAAGACATTTAATACATCTTAAAAATATTTAAGAGTTAAACGTTTTTTAAAAAAATATTTAAAGAAAAATGAAACACTAATTACAAAGAGAATAGACTGATCTAAATAATTTAGTTGCTAATTGGAAAGAAACTAGAACGCATTGTTTGAATCTTAAAGATGCACTTACTTAAAAAAATTATATATCCAAAAAAAAGAATAGTAAAAAAAGGAAAAAAAGGTATAAAGAGGCAATTTAAAAAAGATATTTCAAACATAAGTTTCTGACATTTTGTGCCAATCTGTGCCAATTATCCTGCATAGGTATCTCCAAAATAGTACTTGGAGACCTTCAAAAACCGAGTTTAATTCATACGTATGTGCTGTTTTAAGATTTTTCTATAGTAAAATACTAATTACATGTAAATTTATGTTAAATATTCCGCGTGGTAAGTACGTAGACATTAAAAGATGAAAGAAAACTCGCCTAGTATTTGATTTTAATAAGCTTTCAGCGAGCTTTGTTGAGTTTATACGAAAATCGACCTAATTTTACTTCACTCACAAAAGGTATCTTTGAACTTACCTGCATTGAGCAGATTTTCTTCATCCCACATATTTTCCAAGCCATACTAGCCACAGATCAATATAAACCCTAACTTTGTGTATTAAAGTTGATTTTTGCATGCAACGTAAAGAAAACCCTCCTTGGTAACATTAATAAGGAGAATTAAGATTAAAATGATATTAAATTTTGATATTGTGCTGTTAGGATTATTTTCAAGGAAATTTTAATATAAGCGTCTTTGAATGTTGGGGTTCTAAGACTTCGGGCTAGACTTTGAGTGCTATACAAATGCAATGAAATATAACACCGCTTTAAATATATTTAGGTTTTGTTTGTCTTTGACATTGATGAGAGCCTCGTAGCTTAATGGTTTAAAAAGTGTACAATAAAGCGAGAGGTATAGGGTTCGAATCCCGGTCCGGTCGAAATTGAAAGGTCATCGGAAGCCCTTAAAAGTGCCGCTTAAGCGTAAATAGCCGGCAACACAAACAATGCGTGGACTGTGTCGCGGTTGTTTATGGGCGGAGTGTTTTGTTACCATATAGGAGACCCACCTGCTTCTTTGTCCCCTATAGAATAAAAAATAGTTATGATTTTCGTCATTTAAGTGCACATTTTTAGTTATTTTGGAATTAATAAATTATACCATCAACGATTTGTTGAGTTTCTCTTGCAGACTTGTGTACTTGAAGCCGGTAGCGAGGCATTGTTGAATTTAATTAAAACACGTAAAAAAGTGATGGATCACACACGGTTCCTTAATTAATGGGGTTTGTTTGTACTTGCTTGTATGTACTGACATAGAGCGAGAAAAGTTACCGGGTCTAGACTATCGAATTGGGGGAATTTTATACCATGATTTTGGTTATAGCTACCAAAAATAAACTAAGATATAAAAACCAGTAGTAGATAAATTAAATATGAAGAAATAGCAGTCTATAAATAAGAATAAATATTTTAGATATTCTTATTTAAAAGAGAGCTGTCATTTAATATATATAATACATATTTAATAAATTTTATTTAATATATTTAAAAGAGAGCTAGGTCTGAAAAATCTTAAGTGCATGTTACCTATATAAGTGGCCTTATACCTCAAAACTAGTGATGTCGGGTTCGATTCCCGGTCTGAATGTAATTTTTTAAATTATTTGTAATTTATATTCGAATTTTAATGCGATCTGGAAGGCGAAAACCTTCCAGAGATTGTATTTGCTTGGGGAGTGTTTCAAAATTGTTGTGTGACGTTGAAATTTCTCACGGCAGGTACGCCACAGTAGGATTTTGTAAATGCTGGGTTACCTAATCTAGGTGTGTAGAGACTGAACTTCTAGTACCTGGTATCTTGGGTTTTAAGGGTTTAATACCCTACTTGGGCCCAGAGGACACTGGAGCTGGTGTAAGTGCTACCAGCTGGCTGTTAGGTTTTAGTTCGGGTATTGAAATCTGGAGTACCGAATTTTTTATATCCTCTTAAAAGGTGGGAAAGCGTAAATGCATTTCCTCACGTTAAAAAACTCTAAAAAACACGCAAATTTATATTTGCTTTAGTAGCCAAATAGTATACATATCTGTTTATTAAGAAGCTTTAGCTTCAATGACCGTAAAAAAAGTTATGAGAGAGACAAGGACTTAATTGCCACTCGTTAGAGTCCTGGCAAAGTACAGTTGACTTTAATTATAACTAGTCTAATACCAAATGTCACATTAAAATGTCAAACAAAAGCTCGACGACAAAAGTCTACTCAATCGTAATCACGGGGAAAACTTTATTTTGTGGTGCTACCTTCGTTAATGTAAAAGTATTCGAGCCTGGCTCTGTTTTTGTATTAATTTTTTTTTAAGAAATATTGGGTGCTATATGAGCTATATGAAGTTATAATATTCGTGTTCGCTACCTACTCAAATTTATAATTTTAACATTTATTTACATATCACAGCTTAAGATTATACAGATGTCAAAGTTTGCAAGTTTTTTTTATCAAAATAGTGAGGCAAATGAACGAATAAGATAGTTTTTAAAGGCGTTTTATGTCGCACACAACTCTGTGGGATCAGCTGTCTGTAGAAGTATTTTCAAACCAATATGACTTGCCGTTAATTAGAGCATAGTTATCCTTAAAACCCGAGGCCTTGCAAGGACTGGAGAGTGTCCATGGGCGAAGGACCGCTCATGTAAAGTCTTAAGTTGAAATTTGTTAATAAATGTGAAAATTCAAAATTTGTGTAGCGAATACCATGCCAGTATTATAACTTCGCAGCGCGTTGCGGTTAGAAGACAAAAGCAAGGTTCGATGAGGGGTAGGTAATGAAAAACATGGCCGCGATTACCCCACCCGACATTTGTGCAATTGTTCTGATTCATCAAACTTGTGCTTTCAATCATCGCGAACAGATAAAAATATACTTTTTTTAAATCAGTCCCCCTTGAGGACGAAATATTCTCTTGAGCGTGTCTTATTTTGAAAAATTCGTACAACTGAAAAAACGTTAAAGCAATGATAATAATTAACAATTAAATATTCTTAATATCAGCTTCTTATTAACTAACAAACAAATCCTTAAAGATATTTTACCTACCTACTGTTACGCTGTACGAATTAATTTGAAATATATAAAGAATAAAAACTGACAAATCTTTAAGATTACCTAGATATATTGACAAACACTAACAAAACTATGTTTCGCTGAGTTAGACATTCGCTGAGTTTGCTGTTTAAACGACAACAAATTCCGACAGCACAACCAAAACGGAGAATTGCGACACAGTTGTCCTGTGTTCTTGGGCGGATTTATTTTCAGAGTACACCAGCACCAGTATTCGCTCTATAGTAAAAAAATATTTAAATCAAATATTTGTATTAATGAATTTAAAATTCCCTTAAAGAAACCTACGTTATTTAGTATTTAAAAAAAGGCTCCAAATCAGAAAACAATGGCCAAAATGCTGTTAGTAAATTAAAATACATTTAGGCCTAGGAAAATAATTATTTAATATATAAATAATTATAGAAATTATTATTCTAAGGTATACTAGCAAGTCTGAGAGGTAAAATGAATTTATAACAACAAATTTTCATGGTTATTCAAGAACTTTTAGTTAGCTTTTGTTGCACTAGAAATCGCAGCATGACATATTGTAGGAACAATAAGTGTGGTACAACACTAGACAAAGTATGAGGACAATAGTCAAGTCACAGCCGGCGCCCGCGCACAAAACTCCGACCAACTAAACGTGATACTTTTCATTCAAGTACTGATAGTAATATAGCTGATAGATTATCAAACTTATTGTACTAAAATAATCCAATATTACTATAAACTCGAAAATTTGTAAGTTGGATGAATATTTGTTACTTATTTACAAAAACTAATGCACGGATTTTCATGAAACTTTACAAAAAAAAACTTTGCATACCTCAGAATAACAAAACGGCTACAATGTATATATTTTGTATATTCATCTAAGTATAAATAAAATATAGTAAAAAATGTTACGTATTACGACGAGGTAGGTTACCTTAACAAAAGAACAGGCATTTAGGCTTTATATCGTAGCTAAAGTTAAATAATTTGACAATACTATTTAGTGTATAAACTAATTGAGCATAAAAATCTAAGTTATTATCCATTTTTTGTTATGGTATAGCGGAGAATGGATAGCGGGTCTCCTATATGGTAAAAGAACACCGTCGCCATAGACATCCACGCCACAGTCCGCACATTGGACGCGTTGTCGGCTTTTTACGCCGCTTAACCGATATAATTTAAAGGACCTACGAAATCCTCACTTACCAGCGAAACATAATACAAGTACCATTTCTCGCTGAGCATTCGGTGAGCCCGTGATATCACTTCGGAAGGGCAGAATTAGTACGTCAATATATGCTAAAAATTTAAGATTCTTTCTTTCTGTTCAAATATTCTACAGTATTGCATGAATAAAGTATTATATTCGCCCATCCATCTGCACCCTAAATAGTGAATAATAAACTGACCGACAAGTTTGCGGTCAATAAAGCATATCATTCCCACACTGCTTTGTGCGGAACTCTTTAAAGCCAACTTTACAATATTTTGGTTTTCTTAGGGACCGTTGTCTAACACCCAAACATCGAGAATGGTATTATTTCAGGATTTGGGGTCAATCTATTATTCGTTTAGAATTATTAGGATGTGGGTGAGTCAGATTAAAGTTTGATCGATACGTTAAACGTGGGAATTTAATTGTATTCCATAATGTAATGCCGTACAAGAAACGGATTTGCAAGAAATGCGGATATGTCAAAAATTAATGTCAATATTGAGTTTCCTTAACTGACCTCTGTTATTATTTGTCTTTATGGTAGACCATAGAGCACACCCAATTCAAATCCTGTCAGCTGTCCATCCTAAATTGACAAAGTTTAGTTTAAGAAATTTATTGCATACAATTAACAAAGTAGATACATATGTAAAACGTTATTTCTCATCAGACCTATTTGATATTGTATAGTAAAATAGTTTTTTCCTCTACTTATTAAATATAGGATGATAATTTTGACATCTCACATACCTTATATTATTATTAATTATGTTTAATATAATTTAACAACACAGCTTAACGGAAAAAGTAAGTGTTCTGTGAGCTGTCAAAATTATAGTTGCTTAATGCATGTTCCAATGAATACGTTTATTAATTATAGTTATAAATCGGTATGGAATATGATATAACATATAAAATTAAAGACACATCCAATGCTGGTTTTGATGTGTCTCCTTTTCTTAAAAAAAAAACTGCTAAAATCTTTACCTAGTGTTTTAACTTTACAATTCAACACAAAATCTTGAAAGGAACTGTCAAAGATTCAATTTATTATTGTTTATTATGAGATTATTCTAATTTAAAACAACTATTATTTCAAAGTTAAACTAATCTAACCTGTTATCTGATAATTTGATTCATAATTATCATCATTTCAGCCGTAAGACGTCCACTGCTGGACATGGGCCTCCCCTTTGAACTTGCATGAATACCTGTCGGAGGCAACCTGCATCCAGCGTTTTCCAGCGAACATTATAAGGTGTTCTCTTGTGGGTGGACGTCCGCCGCTGCCTTTGCCGATCCGTGGTCTGCACTCTTAACACTTTTCTAACCAAATAATTTGATTAACAATACAACAATTCTAAATGTTTTAAAAACTTGATCGGGAACTCTATTATCGTATAATTTATTCTATTGTTTAACTTTCGGCAAAGGTTTGGATTTTACCTTTACACAAATGATAAAAATACTATTTAACAACAATAAAAACTAGGCCAGGTGTATGTCAATTGTCAAATGAATATTTGCCTGACACGTGGCGGCTGTGCGCTCTATCGGTTTGAGAAATTAGCTCATTATTTTCAATTATTATCGGAATATCGGAATTTTTATGTACTGATATTAAAAAAATTTTATAAAGTGATATAAATACATAATAAATACATCTTACTTATATAATAAACGCGAAAGTTTGGATGGATGAATACTTTTTCACACGAAAACTACAAAACGTATTTTAATGAAAGACAAATAATATAGCTAATACAGACTATAATTTATAATTATATTATATTAAAAGGCCGTAATATAATAAAACATATCATGTAAGTCGGATCCGGTAGTCAGTCTATAAAATATCACGACGTCCGCCTATTTTGAGTAGATAAAATGAAAGAATTATATTGACAAAAGTTACACATTGGGTTTAAACCCAGGACTTTATATGAAGCACACTTGGCCGCAAAATATCAGATACTTCATTCATATATTTCATAATTTTTTTCATTTAACAGCTAAGATGCATCAAAAATCGTCAACAGCAACAAAAAAGCGCGGAATGTGGCGCGGCTGTCCATGGGCAGCTGGGATACCCTAATTGTCCGTTATATATAAATTTGTTCTGCTTATTATTGTCTAGTTTTCCTCACAATTACATATTTGAGTATTGACTTTGACTGAGCTATTGAAATAATTTTTGAACTTAAAAGACGTAGCCTCACCTTACTTTTGAAAGTTAAAGAACTACATAGTTATTCAACGTGTGAAATGTTATATCCAATAGTGTAATGTGAATATTCATTCAAACATGAATTATGCAAAAATCTGTACACTACCAGGCACAATTCAAGAAGGGCAAATAAAATTTAATTACTGTCTACCGAATTTGACTATACAGAATGTTTTGCATGTTGATTCCGATCTAAACGTTGTATGATATAAATGTTATCAAAGGAAAGTCAATAAATAAATAAATAAAATAAATTTGAAAAAAAAACAAATAAATTTGAAAAATAATATTCATATATATCATCATCATCGTCATCATTTTAGCTGTAAGACGTCCACTGCTGGAAATAAGCCTCCCCTTGGACTTCCATGAAAACCTGTCGGAGGCGACCTGCATCCAGTGTCTTCCGGCGACCTTTATAAGGTCGTCTGTCCACCTTGTGGGTGGACGTCCCACGCTGCGTTTGCCGTTCATATATATATATATATATATTATTAATTTTTGTTTTAGGCAACTGACCTAGGTTTAGTGTGGTTACTTAAGTCCCATCAAAATTATAAGCAATAGCAGAGTGATATCTTGTGTGAAATGGTACTTTTAATTTGAATAAATAAATAAATTGCCGACAACGCATCGGCGGCCCCGGTGGAGCTTGTGGCGTAGCGTATAGACGACTGACTGCTTATCCTAGATACAGAAGTTTATTAATTTACTCGTTTGCCTCCAGTTTTATATAAAGAAAAAAGTTTTGACAGTGTTTTTCTAGTTTGAATTTTACTGCCATGTTGTTTTTGTATTATTTAGATATGTATATTTCGTGTTTCTTTATGGAAACGGTTACATACAGCAGGAAACGCACTTAGTATAAGCGGTCCTTTGTCATGGACAGCCCTAGCCCTTGCAGTAATGCTGGTGCGTTGCCGGCCTGTAAGGGATTTTTAAAGGTGTCCAAGTCTTCCTTGCTTTGTAAATACCTCTGCAGGAAGCTGACTGTATTATAGACTATGAAAATATTTTTTTCTATAGGTAGCTCAATAACTTAAATTTGTTTTTAAATTTTTCTCATTCATTCTAATGGGTTTTCAGTCCCAAGTCTTGTGAGACTTAGACGATACGTAACTATAATAAATTATATCAGAGAAATGTTTAAAAAACGATATGAGACAAAAATTTCCCCTTCGCGTATCCCACAATCGTATTCAGCTAAAACTATACGAAAACTTAGTCAACTACACAACTGTTTTGCGATACATCACTCTTGTACCATATACATTACGTGGTTCATACAAAATTTCCCTTAAATGGTCTTAGAAATGCGCTGTTCTATGTTTTAATGAAGAAACACATCGCCGATTAAAAATAACTGTGAAACACAAAATGTAAACCATTTCAGGCCATCCCGTGGGAGAGGCATGCTTCACAAATGCGGAAGCACTAATTGGGACGGCTCGTCCGAAGTGATGCCACGGACAGAATACTCAGCGTGAAATGGTAATTGTACTTGAAACGGTACATCTACGGTGCTTCGCTGTGTGATTGGAGGCACGATAAAATAACGCGTCATATAAGTCGTGTAAATAGCCGGCAACACACCCAATGCGCGAACTATGGCGCGGTGTTCTCTTACTAGAGAGGAGAGCCGCCTGCTCTTTTACCCGCTATATGATAAAAAATTAATTAAAAACACTCTTAGAAAATTGATTCTGTTTTCAATATTAGCACTAGGCTATATAGAATTTCTAAATACGAATTATAGAGATTAAGACAAGCAATGTACGCCGACCAACCAGTGCAATATTTAGCGTGGTATAATAGTAGAACAGTAAAAAATTGATATTTTATTGCGTCTCGGGTCCACTTTTCTGCAATATTTTATTCTCTCTTCGTCGTTTTCCACTGCTAGTTGCATATTTATGCTTTCGCATCGCCGCTGACGAAACTCAACTCTACGGGCGAATTAAATTTTAAACAATATTATATCAAATATACGTCAGTGGCTGTGATAGTTTTTGAGATATTACCGATCGTTCA
>DWCF01000960.1:0-35825 GCA_018230265.1 Delias oraia
TGGAACTTCTACTTCTTTTCTCTTTTAATTTATGGAAAATGATATCTTTTTTAGGTTATTGTAGAACTATAATTACCATAGTCATAGATAGTTCGTCTGCGAGATTGTCTATTTGAATAGAACAATTAATTGCTTGAGCGGCTAAGCATGAAAATATAACGAACACATTTTCGCTTAATGCAAAGTTAAGTTAATTAAATGAAATAATATAATCTTTAATAACGTCACCATATGATAAAACAATGCTTTGAAGCTGCCAAATTTTATCTGAATTAACAAAAAATACGCAGAATTGGCCTTATCAATTCCATTAAAACGTGATGATATAGCGGAAGTTATAATTAAAACATAAAATATTTTTTTGCAATTGTGCTCCTTGAACAAGTCTCTTGAGAAAATGTATTTATACTAAGACATTCAAATTCGCCAAATCGTTCTTAAAGTATCCTAATTTTCTTTGAAATTTCGAAAGACGTCGTTATTTTTATGATCCGTGATCTAAATGATTGTCGAAGCCACTGAAACAAAAATAAACAAATTGAAAATTGCTTGTAAAGTTGTTTTTTTTGCAATACACAGTACAAGTACCGTTTCACGCTGAGTATTCTGTGGCTCCGTGGTTTCAATTCGGACGAGCCAGCCCAATTAGTGCGTCAGCATATGCATCAACATGGCACTCCCACGGGTGCGACAGTGTTGACACATTCGCCCGGCCATTTTCAAGTACTTCCAAAGACCGAAGAAATTATTACTAAAATTTAATTTATAAATGGAAAAGTGTGGGTGAAGATACGTAACGTTTAGTTAATATGGTACTGCTTGTGTATGTATTCTAAGTATAATTAATATAAACTTTATGGTTAGCCAATCTCAGCTAAATAGGCCTAAATCATTCATTTTAATCTTTATGAAAAAGTATTTTAGTACCCGTACACGCAAGAAATTTAATTGTTTACACAAAAGCAACATGTTTGACGTCATACCAGAATAATTGTAGTAATATATACCGTAAGACATTAAAAGTGCATTTAACTTAACCAACATTTAAGTAAATATTAAGGTGAATAATCAGAAAACCAAAAAATGGTTGAATGTATGGTTTCATCTGTGGAAAGCCATGCTGATGCACTAATTGAGCCGGCTCGTCCGAAATGTTACCACGAGCTCACAGAATACTTAGAGTGAAACGGTACTCGTACTGGATTTCTTTGACTGTGTGAGAATTTCGGATTCCCTATAAATACCCGCATTAAAAAGCCGACAACACAACCACAAGCACGGTCTATGTCGCAGTTATCAATGAGGGGCGGCTTTCTCTTATGATATAAAAGACTCACCTGCTCCGTTCTCTGAATACCATAAGATAGATCACAAATTAAAAATTATCCATGCAAAATACCATCAGCAGGGATTCGGATTTATTTTACTAAAACATCTCTGCTTAGACAATACTGCATCCCATATCGTTCAAACAATTCGTCTGCGTCAAAACAACTCGTTCTCGATCCCTTGTTGCAGTATTGCCAAGACACGATAGCAATCTTACCGTCACGATCCACTTTCAATGCGCTTCTGGTCAGCCATCTTGACCTTTGCTGAGTGTGAACCGTCGTATTGTAACAGCGGGTGGTTTTAGTACTGTCGAAAACCGTCGGTTCACGGATATCAAACGTCGATCACATGCCACGGAAAAATGTTATCTGATTCGGTGCGTTACTGTGATCACTCATGTTTTATTGTTTGCTAAAACAGAATCAATCTTGGGTTCTCTGACGCTGGGATCATTAAAAAGAAACTGTTTAGTTTTTTTATATATATAAAAATTGGTAGGCTCACCTAGGTTATGTTACCGCCCATTGACACCCCCCGCTTCAGTAGAGTCGCGGTGGCGTTGCCGGCCTTTTAGGTACGCCCTCTTTTTGAAATTGTCCTTGAGAAATGGCCATGTAGTTTGTTATTTACCTATTACTGAAATAAATTTGTATATTTGTATGCTGTAACTTAATTTTTAAGACGTTCATAAAGGTTTATGGCGTCTTATGTGAAATAAAGATTTTTGACACTTAGTTTAATGTCATTCAAAAGTCATTTAAAAGGTTACTTTTTACTTCCTAAAAAAACCTAATTTTTACACAATTTGATATGTATAACTTTGATTTTAGATTGAATTAACAGGTGTATGTAACCAGTAGAGCCGGCAGACGTTGTCCTGCCCTGTGAAACAGATTTTAGTACGAATTATAACATTAATTTTATTTCTACCCACGAGAAAACTAAGCGATTTGACAGTTGTTATCATTTAGACGGCTCCAAGTCGAGAAGTAATATTAATTTTTATGGTAAAAGCCTATGTCCGCATCAAATTTCACCAATATCTGACAAGCCAGTAACTAATCTTTGTATTTATATAGATTACGGAACAGACGGGCTACTGCTTTCAATCTCCTATTTATAGATTTGGGATTCTATTAGCATCTTCGAAAAGGTTATATATTCTTATCTTTGGATAGGTGAGTCGAGGACCACGGAACCGTGAAAAGCAGATAATATAACCGGACGTTGATAATAGATATCGATTAGAATGCTTTTGACAAATCCATTTTAGATGACGCATTAGATAAACGTGCCAGATAAGGGAATAAAGGGTTTTTCGAGTAATAAAATATTGTTATACATCTATATACCTGTGAAATGCTGTTTTTCAAGCAGATTTATTCCTAATTGACGCAACTATTAAATTATTAATTGCCCGTTCATTCGGTAAATAGCTACAATAATTGTGTTTAAAAGATTTTTAATGTTTAGAATTATGTTTAAAATTCTACGCACTGTTTGTACTAAAAGCAATTTTTATGAAATGTTGTTCGGATCGGTAATGATTTAATAAAAACCGGTAAACATCTGTTTTTCCTGTGATTGTTAACGCCAAACATGAAACCTACATTTTCCCAACAACAAATCTTGTTTTGTAATAGTGATAGTAATTTATTTTATATATTTAATAGGTGCAAGATGTCTGCCGGAGTCGGCTAGTAGATACTAATAATACAGTTTTAAAACGATGTATCATTGACTAACTTTTGTGGGTAGTTAAACACTTACAGTAAGCTAATGTAAACTCTTTACCCGTGAGAGAGCCTGAAGCGTATGCTGACACTGGCCGAATTGATACAACCGGCTCGCAGAATACTCGTGAAACGGTACTTGTATTGTGTTCGGAAGAGTGAGTAAGGATATCGAAGGCCCTTAAAAGTACCGCCTAAAAGTAAGTGCCGGCGTATAAAGCCGGCAGCACATCCAATGCGCGGACTGTGGCGTAGTTGTTCATGCGTGGCGGTGTTCTCCTATTATATTGGCGAACCCACCTGCTCCGTTGTCTGCTGTAGAATTAAAAAAAACAAAGCCATATGCACTTGGAATTTATTAAAAAAGCGAAACGAGCATCGCGTACTATGTCACACCATATGACACACTTTAAAAAAAAACAACTAGTCATTTAAACATAAGGTCAAATACTTAACAGGATTCGAATTGTATTGTAAAATTTTATGGGTAGTCATGAATTATAACTTCTGAGCGTCTACCTGGCTTTGGTTCATTATAGTCGATTGTCGGCGAACCGAAATAATTTTCTATCTTTTTTTATAGTTTCTAATTTCTCAAAACTTAATAGTTAATAGTTTTGTTTTTGTATCGGTATAACAAAAAGAAGCGTGGAACCGCGAAATTATTACGTCTGGAGTTGTAATCTGTAATAACAGTTAGATACAAATATTGTTAATCATTATTAGTAACCATTTTGGGATGTCCACCCAGAAGATGGACAGACGACCTAATAAAGGTCGCCGGATGCAGGTCGCCTCCTACATGTATGCATGGAGGTCCGAAGGGGTCCTATGTCCAGCAGTGGACATCTTACGGCTGAAATGATGGTGATGAACCATTTTTATTGAGTTTTTTAAAATCTTTTAAATATTAAATTAGTTAAACTATCATCAAATATTTTTTTATACTTTAATTATATTTAAAGATTGCAAATAAAATATTCAAATTTATATAATAATTTTTATTTTCTTTGTTTCGCGAGTTCAACAGTACATTTTTAACACAATATTATTTTTATATTTGATCACATAAGCAATAAATACATTACAAAATTACAATGTAAAATAAAATCAGCAAATAATATTGTACATCTGATGTCATCATAAAAATATTATATTACAAATTAAATATTATGAAAAATCTACATTAACCGATTATGTACATTTATAGGTTGTCAGATTTAGGATGATAATTTTACTGTATGATGTATACCTATTCCATTATTGAATGTGTATTTCATAGGAAATGGAATCTATGGTTTTATGGTTATGCTGTGTGGGCATATGCTCTGTCAAAATCATCATCTTAAATTTGATAAACTATAATGTGATTGTAGATTGAATTTATATATCCCTATCGAATGACTAGTAACTATACAGAAATTAATTCTCTATACATAAAATCAATTACAAGTATTTACAATATTTGGTAACAATGAGATATAATATCTATTATAGCAAAATACTTAAGTAACATCCATTCTGGCAAATCGTATCTTAAACTATTCAAGTCAGTCTTAATAGATATTATGTATTGTAATACTAATTAGTGTCTGTAACCATTCGAAAAACAAGGCATCAATCTGTTAAAGATACGATAGAACAACAGTCTCCAATTCACAATATAAATATTAAAACTTAGAAGGAACGTTAATCCTACAATGATTTGGCCGGCAATAATCACGACTCAATAAGGCATCGCCAGAAGAGGCAGCAGTATACACTTGTGCTTGGAATGTAGCGACCCATTAGGAGATAACAAATTGAGTTTGGAAACATGTTATCTATGCACGCTTGGATGAGTTTGAGGTAAGCAATCGTGTATTGAAGAACGGGGTTGTAAGTATCCCTGTTCATCGAGCATCGAGGGTGTGGTGCTCTGATGCTTACGTAACGAGTTTGGTGGCCTCGGCCGACCGCCCGCGCCATATGGCTGCTCATAATTCTGTGTGTCAATTGATATATAACTGTGGTGTGGATTGTCTATGTCCTGTATCTGGCTGGTTAATGTTGTGTTAGTTAACATTGATGAGTCGTCTTCGACGTTTACATTGGTGTTAGTGGCCGTGGGCGTTTGTGGAGGGATTGCGTCATATTTATACCACAACTCGGGCGCAGTGGGCGAAGCGGTGTACCTAGAAGGGTGGCGCCTAGCATTCGGACAAATACCATGATTGTAATTAATATTATCCTTATTCCAGTGCAAGTTTGAAATATCAGGCATTAAAAACCTCACCTTCTCCCAAAACTTTTTTTCACCCCATAAAAGAACGTTGCATGTTTTAAGATAGTTTTGAAAGTCTAAATCTAAATTAAGAGCACTGATATCTGTCGTCAATACAAAGACAACTCTATGCCTTCTTATGGAAGGATGAATGGAAGTTATTACATGTTTCAGAGCAGCCTTGAACGTCGCCTTTGACCATTCATTTTGTAAGAAATTGAAAGAGATAAATACTAAAATACGTTTTGAAGATTCAGCTGCGTTAGTGATTTGTTCTAACAAATAGTTTTCAGGGGCGTTTTGTATGTCCCTGTAATGAAAGCACATAGTGTATCCGCCGTGCTCCATTTCTGGCGCGACTACTTTAGTTACAAAGTCATCATCTAATAAACTATATACAGCATAGCCGTCATACATCCTGTCCCTATCCAGCTCACTTTCCTGAATGGAAGGACTTTTAAATAATCTGACACCATACTTAGAATGGGCCCACAACCGAACGTTCTGTCTAAACGAGAAGGCTAAAGCCCCGAACAACAGAATAAGGATTA
Organism: Delias oraia; assembly: GCA_018230265.1. Taxonomy (NCBI): domain Eukaryota; kingdom Metazoa; phylum Arthropoda; class Insecta; order Lepidoptera; family Pieridae; genus Delias; species Delias oraia. The sequence continues at coordinate 5,880 of DWCF01000960.1, forward strand.
CGCTTATAAGGACTACAGCTAAAAGCGGTACAAAGTTTAACTTAATGGTGCTCACTTCATCATATTGGTACGGCTGATTTTCAGTGGGAATGGTATTGTCATTTACACTCGACTCACGGCACTTGTCCAATACATCAAACACTGTTAAGTTAGAACTTATATCGTTTTCACTCGCACACAACATTTCTGATGGATCTTCGTAGAACTTCTTTAACCAGCTCACTAAAGGCAGAACGTTATCGCACAAACAAGTAAAGAGATTACCTCGCAGTCGAACACTTTCTAAATGTGCGATATGAGCAAGCTTCTTGTCGAGATTCAATATCTTGTTTCCTTGTAAGTGGACGATTCGAAGCGAAGATAAACTTTCGAATGAGTTATTCGCCACGCTAGTCAAGAGGTTATCGTTTAAATACAGCTCTCTCAAGTGTTTGGTCTGAGAAAACTCCGCACCGGCTATTTCAGTCAGATGATTATTCTCCAGGTGTAAGATGTTCAAAGAATGCAGTCCATTGAATGTGTCGTTATCAATAGAACCGATGTGACTGTTGTTCAAGTATAATTTATGAAGCTTTTTCTTGCCTATAAATAGATGGCTGTTCAGGGAGACAAAATCGTTCCCATCTAAGTAAAGTTCAGTGGCGTCCATAGGTATCTTTTCAGGAATATCCGTGTAGCCAGCGTTAGAGCAATCAATCACATTGGAATTCCAATTGCTGTCGTGAAAACAGGAACAGCCTTCAGGACATGTCATTTTACAGTCGCAGGCTTCGAACTCACAACAATAGCAGTTCAATGTACAATGCGTCTCATAGGAACAAAGGAACTGAGTTTCAGGAACATCCATTAACTTAGATTTTCCTCCGTATTTATTATTTACAAGTTCACATGTCACAGACTCTAAGTCTACGAATCTGGGGTATTGTCTCATATGATTCCATAGATTAATTTTTTGCAGCCATATCATATGACAGTTGCATACAAATGGATTATTGCCGATGAAAAACTTTGGCAATAATCTGTGCTTCGGTATATGGGGCAATGTGAATGCGGACAGTTCGACGGCCCTCAATTTATTGTCTGTCAATATAACTTTTTCTAGGTTCTTTTTTTGGAAGAATGTACCTGGTTGAATTGTGTGAATTTTATTGTTGTTGAAAAAAAGGACTTCTATTGAATCCGGTACTGACTTGTCATCTACGTCTTCTAAGGAATTATAGCTCACATCAAGCATTCGTATGTTTGATTTAAAACTTTTCTCGTTCACCAGCTTAGTGATGTTGTTCTGGTGGATATCCAACCATTCCAAGCTCTCAGGCATGTAGCTGTAGTCAAAATATATAAGTTTGTTGTCGGATATGTTAAGCCAACCCAGTGTGCTCAGTTTGTTAAAAACACCTCGTATATCAGTGAGCTTATTTCCGTCCAGACGAATCGCTTTCAGAGTGGGATTCGAAAGAAATGCATCTTGTTCGATGCTTTCAATTTTATTCGACGCTAAGTTTAGAACTTGTAAAGATGGTAATGTGCTGAATGTATCCTTCGGTATGCTCATAATGTGATTGTCAACAAGTCTTAAGCCGTAAAGTTCTTCAAGCCCGTCGAACGACGCGTTCGATATCTCCGTAATATTGTTTTTACCGACATCAAGGGATTTTAAAAATCTTAGCTTTTTTATACCATCAGGAACACAGTTCAAGCTGTTTCCATTTAACCCCAAATCTTGTAAATATGTTATGTTTTCAAACGATCTGTCATGTATAACGCTTATCTGATTATTGTCTAAGTAAAGTTGACTTAAAACGAATAGATTCGAAAAAATATGTTCATTCAAAGTTTTGATTCTATTGTCTGACATCGATAATTGGTGCAAGTTTTTCAATTCAGCAAACGCGCCATTACTGATTATCTCAATGGCATTATTATCTATGTTCAACACTTGGAGGTTATTAAGATCCTGAAATGATTTAGGATCCAGTCGCACCAAGGAGTTGTGGGACAAGTTTAAAATGACTAAACGAATTAAGCCGGCAAACGTGTCTCTGTTCACCCAATCATTGGTTAGACGATTCCTGGATAAATCCAATCTCTCAAGTTGATCAAGCCCTTCCAACAATCCCGGCGCTAGCACGGAGAGAGAATTATTTGCTAATGAGATTTCTTTTATAACGCGCGAAGACTGAAATAGTTCGGGAGGAACAGCGACTATCTTGTTCCCGGATAAGTTTAGAATCTTTAATGAATTCAGCCCCACAAAAGCTCTGTCTCCGATTGCATTAATTAAGTTGTTGTGAATCTTAAGAACTTCTAATGATCTCAGGCTTGAGAGTCCATTATCAGGCAGCCGCAACACATTGTTGTGCGATAAATCTAACATTTTCAGACCTGTATTGCAAGACTTTCCCGGGGCAATAGGTCCCTTGCCCCAATCAGAAAAACCTATCTCAGATATATCTTGTATTCTATTATTGGTGAGATTCAACAATTCTAAACTGAATAGCGGACAAAAAACCTCCGATGGCAACATATAAATGTTATTGTCACCTAAGTCCAGCGAGCGCAATTCCATTAATCCCCTAAAGCTCTCAGCGTGAAACTCCATTGTCATAGCAGGCCAATCGGTATTGTATGACCGTAGGGTAAGACTGGTTAAGTCGCGAAGAGGCGATAATACAGTAGCTGGGACGTATCGTATCTTACAATACTCGATACGCAAGTCTTCAAGTTTGCGCAGTTGGCCCAAAAAGTTACCAGTATTCATATGCAGTGAGCTCTCAAAGAAAAGTAAGTCGGTGCATGTTAATTTCAGCTTATTGATGTTGTATGCCTGCGCTGTTGTGATATTTTTAAAGAGCATGTCCGCTGATCCTATGGTTTTGATATTGCATGTGAGAAAGTTGGATTCACTTAACTTCGTATCCGAATAGTCCCACTGACAGCCGCTGGGAGCGGGCGGCGCGGACCGTGCGCGCGCAGCCGCCGCAACGACCAAACACAGCCAAACTTTTAAAATCATTCCATTAAAGTTTTTCGTCATATTGCCACATTAACACAGTTCATTTGCAACGATTTAACACTTATTATTATAATTTGAAACTTGTTATCACTCAGTGTCAATGTTATAGCTTAAGTATCGGTGTTTACACTAAGTTTTAGAGTGCGTGTAAACAAACAGTGCGCGATCGCGGCCAAACTTTTGACACAGCCATACTCCCCTGCGGTCTGGCGGTAACTGACCTACGTAAGTTTGAACGAAAGCCGCGTGTATCTACGCGGGAGGGGAGGAGGGCAGGGTGGTGCAACCGTCGGCTGGGATAGCGCAGCAGATACAACAGATGGTACGCGTGTTTTTAGACACTCGAAAATATTGGTTATACACCGTTGAAGACTTAGGTCTGCGTGATTCGTTGAACAATGCTACTCATGTTACATCTTAAAGGAGGTCGTATTGAGTTCACAAACAGTAGCTGATAGGGACAACAGATTTGTTTTTGTTTAAAACCTACGAGGTGATAAAGAACATATGTTATAAATCTATTATTTAATAACATAAAAGTTTGTTTCAATTATAAAAAAAATATATTACTTATATATTTTTATACTTTGTGTAATAATAATTGACTTTGTACTTGTAATCTTTAGAAATTTTTAAACGGAAATGACGATATAATATGAGAGTAGGCGGACATACAGGCGAATAAGGTATTACCTCAGAAATGGTCTCACAATACATTCAATTGATATTGACTGACAGTTACATTCAATTCATTCAAAATAAGAGAAATTAAAAAGGCTGACACACGTGTTCTCTTGAGAAATGCAATATTAATAACTCAAAGATTTTGGTACTTTGTTCCGTGTAAATAGGCCTATCAAAAAAAATAGTTATGTCATCAGCTGAACTGTAATTTTTTGTTTTAAACACCAATTATTAACAATGATTATTTTCACACTATTTACAGAGACAATACATACTTATAATATTTCTGCCTTTTTTGTATTATAGGCAACGGAGCTGGCAGGTGGTCGGGCTCATAGTGGTACCACGGCCGTCCCTTGCACGCCACAAATCACGCCTTGGTTGTGTTGCCGGCTTTAGGTATTAGTAACGAGTCTTCAAACAGCTCGCAATTAGTGACTTTAATATGATTAAGTGTTTGCTAATTCGCTGAATCTCGTATAAAAATAGTATGCAACATGGAGTGATGGCTTCCTGTATTTGCATAGCGTGGTATTAATTACAAATAATATTTAATGGAGGAAGTCAAGCAAAGCATGTAATTTCTATGGATTTACTTAATGATGCAGTTCCATTTATGAATATTTGCATTCCCATTCCACTATATATTCATAATTAATAGCTGAAATCATAAATTTACTTTGTCCAAGTTTTAGAATTGCATAGACAAACGTTTATTCTCAAAATTAAACTAGTATTAATTTGATTTGTCTGCATACAATACAACATATTAGTTTCTCACTTACCAACATACGTATAGCGTTATTTTGCAGGAGTAACGACTTCGAACGTCTGTCTGAATTAAGCAATTGGGCCGGCTCGTTCAAAGTGATACCACGAGCTATAATAGCAGCGTAAAACTGTACTAAATGTATTTCGCTAAAGCAATATAACGGCTTCTGATAGAGAATCTTCTGATATCGCTACATCGACGGAAAAATCAGACAACGCAAAAAAACGCGGATTGCGGCATGGTTGTCCATAGGTGGCGGTGATCTCTTACTGTAAAGGATACAATAAAAAAAATATCCCATGTTAGAGTCATGCTGACGCATCTGTTAGACCGGTTCGTCCAGAGCGATTCTTTCGTCTCATAGAACATCCGTGTAAAATAATTCTTGTACCTACTTTGTTTCACTGAATGAGGATACGGAGACCCACTTACCGCTTAAGTTAAACCGGCAACACAACCGCCGCGTGGATTGCAACGTGCCTCTTCACGAGTGGCAGTAATTTCAAGAACATGTCCCGAGGTCCTCTACATAAAAATATAGCCTTCATAACTTTCGTTATTTGCATAGAATATTATATCAACGATGAATAAGTTAGGTAATTGCTAGTTAACTTAAAAAACACGTCCTCTTATGAGATCGTGAGTCATCGAGAGCCATGCGATATCACGTGCGCATCGAATTGCTTCTACCGTGGGAGACGCTTCCTACCTACAACTTATCTCCTTTTATTTTTCTTATACATGTCCATCAAAACGAGGGCCTACCATTTTATGTGGGGAACGTGCTGTGTTTGGAGTTTACGTTTCTTTCATCTCCAAGGAAATAACTTTAATACAAAATTTGAAATTGTTTAAATCTTAATAATAGTCTTTATTCAGATGTTTACAGTGTAGGTATAATTTTTGTATGATATAGCGGACAAGGAATCAGATGAGATTTATGTTAGAGAACAACGCCGCCCATGGACAACCGTAACATAGTCTATAGGTACTTTGGTTGTTTTGTCTCCTGTTTGCGGCTGATATGGTATAACGTAACCTGTACTCTATCACTCTGTACAAGACGCTGGTATTCTGTGAGCCAGTGGTATTAGACGAGCCCATCCGCATTAATGCATCAGAATGACTGCCACAGGTTGAACATCAAATTGCTAAAAATACTATAAAAAAATGTATTTCTAAATAAAAAGGAACAATATGTTTCTAAAGAAATAATAGAAACAACGATATATCATAAGGTATTGATACACAAAGTCAATATTGAAGGCCAACATTTCACGGGTCCGTGACGTCAAATATTTACAAAATACATACACAATATTACCACGTTTTATGTATTTAGTACGGAAAATATAGAACAGTCATAGGCGTTACATAACTCATAACATTCCTTAAGACTGAACTCTTGATTAGTTTTTGTTTTAATATCCGTGAAAGAGCCGCGCTGAAGCATATTGCGGACGCACCAATACGGCCGTCTCATCCGAATTACGACGGGCTCGTAAAATACCAGTGATTGTGTTTTATTGAAACAGTGAGGATAAGGTAGGCCTACTGACACTATCGCTTTAGTGTCGTATAAAGCGGACGTCACACCGGCGCGAATTACGGCACGGTGGTCGATGGGTGGCAATGATATAGAACAATTTTGAAATTATTATTTATTAAATAAAATATTAATTATTGTAAAGAAAAATAATTTATAAAGAAAATATTAATTATTATTACATATTTTAAAAAAAAATCAGTCTTTAAGAAATTTTCATTTAAATATCTACATACACAAACAAAATCTCAATAGGTCTATGTTTAACATACCTAAAGTATATTTGACTTTAAGAGTAAAAATACCATTTTTAAATAGACAGGTAGGTACTAAGTATTATGTTCAATTTAATCAATTGTCAACGCTCAAAAGAAATTAAGAATGATGAAGGCTTCTTAAAAAGAAATTCCGACTAAACAAGAATTATACGGTGGTCCTGTCAAATTGGTGCGTCAAAAACAGAACTACACAGTGGTGTAATTTGAAAACGCAGGCAAGTAGAACGAATTGTGGTCACCGGAAGCCCAAATTGAAACATTTTGTTCACGAATAACAAAACAATACAGAATTGGCAGCCGAATTGAAACCAAAGCGCATTTTGAACAATTGTATTTGAAGTAAAAAGATTTTATGACCCATTCAAAGCTGTTTCCCGTTTTTGAAAAAAGGAACTCTGAAGAGGTGTCGACAAACAAAAAAAAAAGTTTAAAATACTTCATACTGTATCGAAGTTAATGTTTTATTTATATATTTACCATTAATTTAATATGTCAAATGAATTTTTTTTTCTTTGTAGGTTTTCGTAAGGTATTAAAGCAGGCAGGTATCTCGCAAGTTAAGAGATCACCGCCGCCTATCGAGAACGGCGCCCGAATCCGCATATATTTTGTTGTGTTAGCCATTTTTTACGCCACTTTAATCGTGGGTATAATTTCACGCGCCTCCGATATCCTCACTCATTCACCGAAACAGTAGGTACAATAACAGTTTAATGCTAGTGCATGCTAGTAATATGATATTATTTCTGACGAACCCAACCGATAAATGCTTCAGTATATGCTGCATGGCTCTCCCACGGGTCAGTGGAGTGGATAGTGGTAAGATACTATCGCGGCCACTGTGAAGCTTTCACCAAAGACGGAATAAATTTTAATTTATTTGTATCGCTACTCCTGACGTCACCGTACCTACCTACTTCAAATCACGACTGATCTTTGGAAGATGGTGACAATTCTGTTTCTAGTTGAGCGATCGCCATTCTTTCTATAGTAAGATTCGATCTCTGTCATATTACCTAATTTATTTATATATCCTCAATATCCCGTGCAAGTGAATATTGTCCAATACTTAGAAACGTTAACTATTTGAATATCACTTAGATGTTTGCCGTTCTACAGGCGTGCCGAGCCCCACCACTCTGTGGGATCAGCGTCCTACAGAGGTATTTCTAAAAAAATACGGCTTGGGAGCCTTCAAAAAAAAATCCCGAACCCGCGGCCGTACAGTCCATGAACGCTTATCCTAGGCGGATAAGCTTGCCAACGGTTCCGTAAAAAATAAGTCCTTATATTTTAATAGAAGATATAAAAATACCTATGTACATTATTTATGAACTAACAATCTTAAATCACCGATACTAAATCAGAATAATGTTATTTTAATAATAATTTAAGACTTGCTTTAAATATAAAAACAACCTTAGAAGTATCTTTTATTTTTTATATCATTTTGAACATAACTTTATCACTCTTCATCGCTCGTTCCAAACTCAGCATTTAAAAAAATAGGTAGGTATGATATTTCGTTCATAGACAGTGTCAGCGCTATGCGCGACACAATTCAGAATGAGTCATGAACTTCATTACATATGAAATTAGTAATTCTTTTACGTTTCTACAGCACTGATGTCACGGTGGTGCGTGTACTCATAAGGAAAAATTGAAAAAAAAGGAAGAAACGAATGAGAATTTTTATGTAATTTAATTATTAATTTTAAAATTATTTTTTGTTTAAATTCTTAACCTGAATATATTTGGTATGAAAGTAGCCACAATGAGAAAACACCAATTTCATTTGTAAACTCCTAATATATCTTATTATTTTTATATAACTATTTACACACACACAGATTTACACACTAGTACCAGTTAGACGACAATTACTGTTGACAAGCGTAAAGGGACCAAAATTTACAACCTTAAGAAAGCTGAACTATTGTTTAGTAGAATTTATGGTAGTAACATTATAAATGCTGCGGAAAACAATTGTCTAAGCGACTAGAGTCCCATTTTTATTTCAGACATTTTTAAAATTAACAAATTCAAGAAACTGACCACACAATATAATTTTACTATGCTCTTAAAAACTTCGCTTCTGAATAACAAAAGGGTCATTTCACTGAAAAATGCAACGTCTTGAATTATTTATTAATTAAAGCGAAATAACTGTGTATAACTAAATTTTAAACTAGGTTTTTCGAGTTTTCGTTTATATCTTCGTATAATATATACATTTATACATAATATTTAAATATATACTCCTCACTCGTGGGAGAACTATGCTGAAACAAATGCTGACGCAATAATTGAGCCGGCTCGTCCGAAGTGATACTACGGCCTCAGAGAATACTCAGCGTAAAACGGTATTTGTAGGTACTGTGTTTCGCAAAATGAGTGAGGATATCGGAGGCCCTAAAAAGTGCCGCTTACGATAGGAAACCCACCTGCTCCGCTATCTGCTGTAGAATAAAAAAACTTATGTAACATTTGTTAACACGGTACTTGTCGAGTGCCTAATATCCCATCATACGTAGCCAATTAACACAGTAACTATCGTAAAAAATATTATTGCAAAGGTTCATTAAATTCCGTTCAGTAGTTTTCCCATGAAAGAGTAACAAACATCCATCCACCCATCTGACAAACTCTTGTGTTTATCAGATATTAGTAGGATTTGAATTCATTGTATGCAAGCCAAATATTATTTACAAACTAACTTACCGTTCATCGCCCCACCGTGACATATCTTTTAAAAGTGCAATTCTTATTTGTAAATGGAGACATCAATGGTCTGTGTTAAAGGCTTTTTGAGATAATGAGGGCAAAATACTTGAGTCTTGATAACATTAGGGCTCCCAAAACAAAATGAGAAGTGTAAAATTCCTTACTAAATAAATTTGTAATAATTTAAACTGGCTTCAAATTAGAAGACTCCATATTTGAATTAGGAAGATAAATGATAAATTAGCTATGGTATATGTAAAAAATATATGTATATGGTCACCTCCGACAGGTATACATGGAGGTCCAAGGGGCGGTGAGTGGAGAAGAGAGATGGGGTGGACGTCTTACGGCGGAAGTGATGATGGTATGTAACAAATTATTTTCTTATATATGTTTTAGTAAAATTAGAGAAAAGCTATCGTTTATAAATTTGAAGAGCAGGGCTAGATAATTGTATTTTGTCCAAGCCGTAATATTTCTAAGGAATGCACCTATGTCTCGAGTCATAACGCGAGAACCCAAACAGAAAGGCTTTGTGTAAAAATCGTCGACCTCTTATCGTAAATATGAACAAGCCACGGACCTATCAACTCTAAAGATACTTGTAATTTTCAAATAATACGTAATAGTAATAGTAATTTTCAATAAATACGTAATAATATCATCTAATTTAATATTTATTAATTAATTATAAATCCTCAAACAATATTCAAAAATATTATAAATACTAATACTTAATAATAAATAAAGGCAAAATATATTTGCTCCGTTAACAAAGTATTTATCAATTATTAACATATTAAATTTTTTATTAAGTACATACAAACGTATAATAAGAAGGATGTAATAAGGAGTAACTTAAGATAATTTTTATTCGTGAATAAAACATAGTTTTGGAATTAGATTCGTTCAACTTAAATTGAGCTCTCTTTAATATCGTTATTCATAGTAAAATAGGGGACAGGATGCTAGTTTGCATCGGGTGTATGCTGAGTGTTTGATATCTTAAGTGTGGAAATAGGCCAAATAGAATACTCAAACTGGTCAAAACCACGGCTCATAGAATACTTAAAGTGAAATGCTAGTTGTACTTGAAACGTGCTTTACTGTGTTTCGCTGAGTGAGTGAGGAAATCGGAGGCCCTTAAAATGCCGCTTAAGTGACGTAAAAACCCGGCAACACAACCAATGGGTCGATTATGGCGCGGTTGTCCATGGGCGGCGATGTTCTATTACCATATAGAAGACCCACCTCCATTCTCCGCTACATACCATAAAAATAACATCACTAGCAAAACTATCTTTTAAAATACATAGGTATTCATACCTATTAATGAAATAGATATTTCCCAGATAATTTACATGTGTTGATCAATTAGGCATCATATCGGGTTCAGTAATTATTATAGTACCTAATAAGTCATACCACTAATTAACGTGCTATGTATTAATATTAGATTCAGTATCTCATTTTATAATTATCAAATCTTAGCGATGACGTGATTAATTCCACGTTATAGATAAGTTAAATATAGGATACCTACAATAGAGTTCAGTGCAAAACGCGCGATCGGCTAAATATTTTTTTTTAATTTTATGATGGTACAAATAATGTTGAAAAAATTAATAAATGTACATAAAAAGAATATAAAATATAATATAAATAATAATATATATAAATATATAAAAGAAATATAAAGTAATATGGTGATATAAGAAAAGTCTGTCGTCGTTCGTTTATCTTAAAGATTCTTATAATTCACGCGTTTGTCAAAGTTTTTCATCTATTACCTTAACTCAATAAAGCACAATAAAAATGGATAAATTAAATTGTAACAGAGATTCATTTATTTATGTATCTTCCGACTCACTTCAAAATTCTTCGTCCCATAGTTGATCGTTTTTAATTGTGTGCCACCATCTCCTGAAACCAGGTGATATATTTGCGTGCTAATATATTTCTAAATAATCACAAATTTGGACCTTATTAACTAGCATCCTTTAACGGCCGCTAACGCACCCGCGATCTAACTAGGGAAGGAAGAAGTGCTATCTTGGGTTGCCCGTTGTGCCGCCATTGTTTAAAAAGAGGATTTTAAAGACGACAAGGCTTATAAAATTATAAAGTCGTCAATTGAGTGGAACTATTTTTCATCCTGATGATGGGCTGATGATGATGATGATGATGATGATTTTTCATCCGACTTGTAATATTAAATAAGGTACTATGTTCTGATCACATTAAAAGTATAAAAAGTGAAAAACTGTCTGTAAATTTTAGGTGTATATAACTCTTGACTCCTGAAGCGAAGCACGAAGTCATCTTTCATACGGTAGATATTATTGCGTGGCTTACAATAAAAACGCTACAAAATGTTGGTAAGATCCACGCAAGTACCCGGTTTGAAGCCCGGTGTGAAGAGAATTTACAATTTAATTTATAAGACGTAAGTCTTTAAAAGGCGATTTCACGAAGGTCGCGGGCAACCGCTGGATCCAGATCGCTCAAGATCGTTATAGGTGGGCGTCCTTGGGGGAGGCCTATGTCCAGCAGTGGACTTGATGGGCTGATGATGATGTCTTTGAAAAACTTTAACAGTGGCCGGGTGAGTGTGTGAACGCTGTCTCCCATGACATAATCTTCAAAATTTTGCTTATATAATTATGCCGTTTCATTCGAAATGATACCATGATGATACATGGTCTTTCAAAATATTACTTGTACTATGTTTCACTATGGCGTAAGAAGCCAGCAACATAACCGGCGGTGATCTTACCGTAAGGGACGAGTCTGTTCTGCTGCTATTTAATAATAAAATTGAATATGAAATTGCGTCCAATTTTGATATTTCTTACTAAAGTTTATTTGTTTTAATGAAATATTTAAGTTATTACTCACTTTTATTAACTTTTTAATTAATAATTTTTAAATATTTAAACCAAAACTTTATCTGGGCCACCCATCCTTCCATCTTAGTTCCTGTTTATCATCTCAAAGCAAACTTCCTGACAGTACCTACAAGTAAAATATTTGATGAGAGCGTATAGTAAATTATTATCAGTATCGCCAAAGGTTTCAATACAAAAATAAAATTGTAATACAATATAACCCGAAAGTGAACAATAAAACGGAGAAAAATAAAATTTTCTTTCTCCTACAACTCCTACACAATAAAATTTATTACTTTTTATTTTATTAGATTATTTAAAACAAATAAGAAAATGTCATTAAAAGATTTTATACTAAGTTTTTTCATTTTTTTTCTGTTAATCTAAATAAAACTCATTAAAAGTAAAGCAAACACATAGTATTAAAACTATTACATAGAGATTTACACACTGTAACCCAAAGTAAATTAAATCTAGTTAGATTTAATCATTTAAATCATGTTTATTACTAAACGAAGAAAACTTAGAATATTTACAATCTCCGTACATAAAAGAACTTTAAATTATACTCCCAACATAAACTGCTATAAAGAGTAAAATAGAATTACAAATAAGAAAAATCTTGCGAAATTGTAGCTAATGTAAGCTTCAAACCAGTTACTTACTAAGAACGTTAAGGATTTAACGGATTAAATTCCATAGACAGGGTTACGTGGGGGTGTAGGTAAGCTACCTTTTGACCGCTAGTCAATCTCTTGGACGAGCTTGTACAATTATTTTAATCTTATTAAAATCATTTTCCATTGTTGTTGATCTTAATGTAGATACGACTTAAAAATTCTTTGGGTTATATTCTTCTTCGCGGGCAACCGCTGGATCCAGATCGCTCAAGATCGTAATAGGTGGGCGTCTTTGGGGGAGTCCTATGTCCAGCTGTACTTGATAGGCTGATGGTGATGATATTCTTCTTTTATATCTTGCTAGCATTCTAGATTTGATTACTATATTTTATTGTTTCATAATGAAAGAATTTAAATTGTATAATATAGAATATATATAGAAAAACTACGAACATCAATTGTGGTAAACGTGTCACAAATTTTTGTATTTCACGAATTGTGAGGTTCCATGTGTTTAAATGAAGAGCCTCTTTACCCGTACCTCAACGCAATACAATGTATACACATATAAAAAATTATTTTTATAGATAATAGACATTTTCAATTTAATAACTTAATTAGTATTTAAATTTTTATTTCTAGTGATTAAATATCGTCGAATATGGATTATAATGAACATTTAATTAAGATAATTAATAAAACAGTATTTTTGGATCATCATCATCATCATCATGATGCCTATGAAGTCCACTGCTGGAAATAGGACGTATTTTTGGAAATTTTCACAAAATCAGTATATAAGAAATTTAAGTAATTTGATTCGAATTTTTATACCATTACTTTCTTTATTTTGTATAATGCAATATCATCTTAAGTGACTAGAAGAATGTAAATATATTTAAACAATCGTCTTGTCTATACTATTGCTATCATGAATAACAACTTGAGATAAAGCAGTTCATAATATCCACGTCGCTTGTTAAACGAGCATGCAGAGATGGTCAGATATCTAAGAAGTGTGGGTGCCCACGAAAAAACATAAAAACATAGGATGTGACTAATGCCACACCAGGACAAATTAGAAATCTGATTGGGACATGGATTTAATATAACAATGATGTGTGTTATAAATAGTATGTAATTCTTTAAAATGAAATTATTTATTTTTATGTTTACAACGTGAAATAATGTTTTGACTTTTATGTGACTTAAACGGTGAGCCGTTTAAGACTACTCACCGCTAGTCATAACGGTCAGCCATAACAACTTGGGACCTTCAAAAATGAGAGTATTCGTAAGGGCAAGTAAAGGGCAGGTAACACACCCGCGCGACGGTCCTGCAAGGCTTTTGGGGTGACCATTGGCTGAGGATTGCTTATGCTAGGTGAGGTTTTTGCTCGTTTGCCAACGTTTTCATAAAAAACCTTCCGTGTCGACTCCATGACACCTAATCTTTATTATGTGAGCCCGAATTAAAGTAGTTTTGCTAAGGCAAAGCGTGGGTCTCCCTCGAAGGAATTGAATATAAATCAATACAAATGATTATTCTGAAATAGAAATCTATGTGTGGGAAATTGCTAGAAAATATAGTATCACAATACAGAATCGCGTAAAAGTGAAAGTTCAATAAAGTTTTATTCGCGAATGGCACTTTTTAAATAAAATTAAATGAGTCAATTAAACTTTATAACTCAATAAAAGTAAAAGTTTCAAATGTTAGCAACTATAAAAAACACAAATAAATTCACACACAAATTTGCTACGCATTTATTACAGTAAATTTTAATTTATATATTTGTGAGATATTAGAATTTAAAAAAATACATTCAAAATTTGTTTGTACATTTCAAATTTATTGTCTATACAACTTTAGTTAAGTATTTTCTAATACTGACTCCGGTAAGAATGTGCAATTTACAGTGTCTTTAATAAAAGCCGTACTTTTTTCAAGATTAAAAAAGTATATTTTAGTGTTAAACTTCATATACATAACTTTATATTTATTATTACTACTTTTTATAATTAATTTATGAATTAACTTTTAATTAAGGTTGTATTGCTTGAAAGATCTTAAATATTTTATCACTGCTAGACAGTTTTTTCCATTGACAGCATTTAATTTTGCTAACCTAACTTAACTAATATATTTAACCTATAATTATAAATTACCAGCATCATAGCAAAGCCCTATGAAGTGTTTGAATTGTTATTAATTAATTAATGATTGTAGTATATCAGCCAATGTTATCAAGAATGTAAACTACAGTTTACACATAATTTAATTAGCGAATATCTTGGAGATACAGTTGCATTTACAGCATTCATTACATATTCAATACAGATGTGGTAGACACCTTTATTTCATGGTCTTGTAAGCTATCAGGACATTATGGGTTCCATTCCCGGTCTGAATATTTTATAGATTAATTTATTAATCGTATTCGGTCTGTGACGGGGGCCGGGCGAGTGTCAGAACTCCGAATCGAATGTTAAGAGACATTTCATAGGAGAGTGATGCTGAAACATACTGACGCACTAATAAGGGCGACTCATCCGGAGTAATACCACGGGCTCTTATAATAACAGTGACAATTAGTACCCAGTTGCAATTGTGAAGGCCCATCAGGTATCGCTATCCGGTTTAGTAGCGTATAAATTATGGCTTCAGGTGTAGTTGCCCATGAGTGGTGATCTGTTGTCATAAGAGAACTAAAAAATAAAATGTTGAAAATTACTTTAAAAAATTTGCATTTAAATCTCACTCTAAAATTAATTTAAGGCGTGAGATCTAAAATCTACTTTAAGATGTAGCAATCATAATTATATTTAGTTTAAGTTACTTATGTTTATTTTATTGTGTACAACGAAATAGGTGGGTCTCCCATATAAGAGTATATCCATATCTGGTAAGAGAACACCGCCGCCTCTAAACAACCACGCGATAGTGGGTGCATTGGTTTTGTTGCCGGCTTTTTATTATATTTTATATTATGATTCAGTGTGCTCTTCCACGGATGCGACAGTTTAAAGACACTCGCGCGGCCACTGTCAAGCCTTTCCAGAGGCCGAATAAAACATAAATTAAATTTTAATTCGGACCGAAATTCGAACCTGATACATTTCGCTTCATGATACACTTTTAAAACCATTAAGCTTCAAGGCTTTCAAATTAAATTATTATATTAAATAAAATAATCATATGTGATTTTTCAACAAGAACGCAGTGTTTTTTGATAATGATAGGGTTTTAAGTTAAGTATTTGTGTTTTATTTGTAACTATGTAAAATCAGTTCACACGTTTCGGTATAATTGCTCAATGCTCATATCTGTTGTAGCTGATACGAGAATTTACGAGGTCTACTCGAAGCATGCACATATGCCACACATGTTCTGCCTTAATTCGAATAGATGATCACTAGGGTTGGCACTCCAGTAGTATTTAGAGACCTCCATAGATCTAAATCCAGAAGATCCATCTCAGAATACTCAGCGTGAAACTATCGTAAAGATATCGGAGGACCTTAAAAGTTCCGTAAAAAGCCGGCAAAACAACCATTGCGTGGATTGTGGCGCGGTTGTTAATGGGCGGCGGTGTTTTCTTGCCATATAGGAGACACATTCTCCATTGTCTGTTATACAATAAAAAATCCTAATCCAGCTAAAAGTCGTAGTAACTGTTTAATTTTGTTAATAATAATTAAAACTTATTTCGAAAATTATCTAAAAAGCAAAAAATAATTTTGACAAATGAGCCTACCCAAATAAATATATGCTTAAGAAGATGAAACAAATGGGATCTCTTTGCAGAATTACTCTTTGGTTTAACACCTCATTCTCCAAAAATACCGACTTGTCGTCTGTAAAAAAAACAAATCAGTTTAATAGTATCTTTATGAAGATCGGTATTTACCCAACTATACTCTATAGTCGTCTAAACTTATGTTTTCCCAAGATTTCAACCCAGAACAACACCACACAGACACATACAGTTTTTGATTTAACTTTATTAGGGCTTTAAGGAGTTATTTCTTCGTTTGTTTTAGGTTTATTTTATTCGCTCTGTTTTCTGTTGGTGGTCCAAACTTATTTAGTAGGTACCTTGTATTTGTGTTGAATGGCGCTGAAAATTGGCACAATTTCTGATGGTGCAAACAATCAAACCACTGCTTCTTTTACATAAGTATAGAGGTATCTAAAGTGTTAATTCTTACATACAAAACATAAAAGGCTTCAATAGGCTTAAACCTACAAGTTTAAACAATAATATTTCACTCTAGTACTTATTACAACTCATAATGAAAAATAAAGCAATTCGCAATATGGAACGCCTTTTGGCAAATACAGTTCAAACAAAACATGACATTGATTTCGATTGCCGTATCACAAATCGAGGTCTAGAATTGGCCATTGTGTAACACTGACCTCAAATTAACAGTCACTTTTATATTTACTTTTGCTTTCTCTTGGAGATTTTTAATGAAATTTCCATTTATGTGGTAAAGAATTTCTATAAACCATTCGTGCGTCTATAAATTACAATAGATAATAAGAAAAACAGAGAAATAGAAATATGACAATAGTAAAAGTCATGTAGTTTGAGAAATATCTAGATTTCTGAGCGATTTTAAATACAAACGATTAATAAATTAAAAAAACTTTTGAAAGGGTATTTTTTGGATAATTAATTAATATATGTTAGTCAGAAATAACGTAGGCTTCTATTGGTTAAAGAATTATAGAGATCGGTTAAGAAGATCCAGAGTTTACCCTCCTACAACTTCACAAACATACAAATTATTTCTTTATACCATTATTATAAAGGCTCGCACGCACTCGAGATCCAACAAGCCCAAAATGAACCGCTGCCCATGGGCGGTCGCTAATCCCAACTGGTCCTTACGCCTGTTTGCTTCCTATTTAATAAAAACATTATATTTTCACAATAAAATGAAGAATTTGTATATTTATTGTTTACATAGTAATATTGTCGCAGCCGTGGGAAAGACTGAAGCATATGCTGACGCATTAATTGCGCCGGCTCATCCGAAGTGATACCACGGCCTCATAGAATACTCAGCGTGAAACGAAACTTGAACTGTGTTTCGCAGAATGAGTGAGGATATCGGAGGGCTATAAAAGTACCGCTTACGCGGCTCAAAATGTCGGCAACACGACCAATGCGCGGACTGTGGCGCGGTTGTTCATGTGCGGCGGTATTCCTTACCTTATAAGAGACCCACCTGGTCCGTTATCCGCTATAGAATAAAAAAAGTAATTGTAATTTATTTGTTTTTAATTAATATAAATCATTAAACGGTGCCAGCCCTATCATTAAAATTCATGGCTGCTAACAAGTCCAACCCACTGATGATATTGATATAAATTGATGACGACTCATTGCGACACACATTAATAAGCTGTGCGAATAACTTATCTCTAGTACATTTTAACGAATAAATATCGGTTCAATTTTATTAGCATTGATTTATTGCTTTGAACAGATGCCGTATGCAGTACAGAAGACAGAATAATCCTCTTGGTTTATCCATTATCCTATGTAAGCCTTCCTTACCAGAGTCTATATTTTTATATTCAATTAGTAGACCCGATAGACGTCGTCCTGCCTGGTACGCAACCTTCCGTGTCCAATTATGAACCCTCAGAAATGCATTGGCGCACTCAAGTCGAAAAACAAATACACTAAAAACACTACCCTCCATTTTTGTATTGGGATAAAGAATAGCCTATTTCCTTTTAATGATTCTAACTTACGTTACCACCAATTTTTAACTAAAACAGTTCAACCGTTCTTGTTAAATTGTGTAACCAACACGACTGTCTTTTATATATATATATTTTCATAAAATTTAATTCATAGTCTTCTTCGTAATCTTTAATTCATAGTGTAATGCATTTAAAAATATATAGTTCTTTTATTTATGATTTATATTATATTATTAGTTTTTTTTATTATATCTGTATGGTAAGAGATCACCCGTAGCCATCTGCTTTGAATATGTTGTCGGCTGATTCACTCAGCAAAACACAGTGCATTTTGTTTCAGGCTGATATTCTATGCTCCCGTGGAGGAGCCGGCATAATTAGCGTGTTAGCATATGCTTTAGTATGGCTTCTCCATGGATGAATTATTTCTTGATTTGAAAACATAGAATAAATACAAATACTTTAATTTATTAACTATACTCTCAGTGCGACCTTGGAACAATCTGTTAGACATATTTGACTTTCAAAAGTGATCATGTTTTATATTTGATATGGATACCATATTTATGAGATTCATTTTTAAAAATAGATAGATATACATTATATAGATGCATGAAAAACATTCATATACATAATAAATTATATATATAATAAATTATGTATATGAATATTAAGATACTTAGTAATCTTTGTTAGTTACAAATACTGTTGACAAGATTTGCGTAGGTATATATCTAAACGTGGAGGATGTATAACTATAAAAATCTATTATTGATTTTCTTTAAGGTGGACAGACGATCTTATAAAGGTCGCCGGTAGACGTTGAATGCAGGTCGTCTCCGACAGGTATTCATTGCAGCCAAGGGGGAGGCCTATGTCCAGCAGAGGACGTCTTACGGCTGAAATGATGAAGATGAAGACGCTTAAAGAATTATTTACCAATCTTCAAATTTTTCTTTTTTTTCACTGGTTCCTTTGGTCCATGGACACCTCTGGGTGATTAAGGGAACAAACGAAAAGATCCCGTTGCGAAGTGATCCCATTTTTTTAATTTATAGTATTAAATGTTGAAAGAATAGTTACAGAATCTTTCGCGCTCCTGTTTTGCTTGTAAGTTAAAAACACCGACATATTGTCTATATTTGGCTTGTTTATTATCTTTGACTTGCATTTTGAAGTCTAATTAAAAGAAGTATAAATTTTTACCAAAAATAATCCTATATTCCAAAAGTATTATAATAACTTTAGGTATAAACTTAAAATCTCATTTCTTACTACTGTATTTAAAACGTTTTAAATATTTTATCATTGTATTTTATTTCAGAGCAATGTTTGATTAAGTTGAACATACAAGTGAGGCTATAAACCAAGCTCTGTATAGCCACATTCGAGAGCTTCATCTTTCAAGGGCAAGGTCAGACGGAGTTGCCCGCGCTCATCAATTTTATGTAAATAATCTCCCGGTATTCGCAGCACAATAAAGTATGGCAACTTGATGGATTGTCGTATTATCTCGCCTTCATTATAATGCACAATAGAAATTGCGTGGATGCGGTTACTTTTGTTAGAAATTAGTAAAGCTCTTTTGATTACGTACTGCAGTTGCAAGCGAACGGACAGCGGTAGTCAGTAAGTTTCTATGCTAAAGACATAATAAATTACATCTTTAGACGTGTAATTTAACGGTTTTGTGGTTGGTTTTAAATTTCAACTCAGTATTATTAAAGAATTTCACTGTTTTGGAGGTATTTAGAACAAAATAAATTATATAGTTGATAACAGGGCGAGTCACTTCAGTGTAAAAGAGCAGCGACGCACATGGTCAGCAGTGCTGAAATCCACGCTATTGTTGTGATATAACTCAGTGTGCCTCGAGTCACTCACTCAGTGTGAGTATTATAAATGTATAGCGGAGAACACAGCCAGCGGCCTATGGACAACTGCGCCACAATTCACGCTATCGGTGTGTTGACAACTTTTTTTCGCTAATTTAATAGGCCTCCAATATCCTTCACTCGTTTCCTAATTGACGACCCTATTATTAT
Organism: Delias oraia; assembly: GCA_018230265.1. Classification (NCBI taxonomy): domain Eukaryota; kingdom Metazoa; phylum Arthropoda; class Insecta; order Lepidoptera; family Pieridae; genus Delias; species Delias oraia. The sequence continues at coordinate 26,178 of DWCF01000960.1, forward strand.
TACAAATGAGACGGAATAAATTTCTCCTATTTCTCTCAAGCGAATGAACGTTGTATAGTAATTTTTTGTCGTTATGTTCATGGAAATAACTTATATACTGAATTGTAATTGAGGTATAAATTCGGAGTAATTCAGATTGAATTAAGGTTATATAATTCATTAAAGAGAATTGTTATTTCCAACCTTCAGTCGTATCACGTTCCAGTCAATTCGTTTAATATCAATAAGGCTATTGGTAATCAATAATGTCTATTAAACCTGATCAATGAGTCAATGACCTCGATTTGTTCCAATCAAATCATTTGAGTACCAGTTCAACGTGTTAGATGATGATTGGCTGCAACATTGGCAATGGTTAATTGACTTAATGAATGCCCGCGTGTGCCAAACTTTCAGTTCTGTTGACTGGATGTGACTTACTATCATAAAATCGAAGATATTACTTGCAAGAACAGTAAGTACTACTTTATTCTCTATTGTATAGCGGGCAATGGAGTAGGTGGGTCTCCTCTATAGTAAGGGAACACCGCCGCCCATGTACAACGGCGCTTTCAGTGTGTTGCCGGCTTTTTACGCCGCTTGGGCTATATAATTTCAAAGGCCTCCCATATAATCAGTTATTTAGCGAAACGTAAATACCGTTTCACGCTGATATTCTTTGAGCCCGTGGGTTTAACAATGGTCATAGTTTTCAGCATGACTCTCCCACAATTATAATAGTGTAAGGACACTTATCCGGCTACTATCAAGCCATTCCAAAAACGAAAAAATAGTAAATTTTTATCCGGACCGGATCGAACCCGCTATTTCTCGCTTCGTGGTAGGCGCATGTGTACGAGGCTGTCAAAATAATAACTACCATTACAGAAGCAGAATTAACAAATTAATTAAAACATAGGAATCGTCTTTTGGTGTATTAGACACGCCCTTTGTTGTACTCCTCTTCAAACGCATAAACACGATAGTCCATAAAGCCAGTGAAGCCCCGAAGGCCTCCCAAAATCACTAGAGCCAGCTAATAAGTCAAGAGTTAATCGCCCATACACTCCATATGTCTTCGTAGCTCGTTGGAATAGACAGTATGATTGCAGCAACACTTTGCTTTGTTTCGTACACGTCGCGAACACATCTATCAATGTTGTGCCAGCGCACCAATTTGTTAGTTCACAATTTATTCTTGTATACCCTTGTCGTGTACGGAATGCCGGCAAAAAGATTTCCCGACATTGAACTATGTCTGTGTTATGTCAGCTATTTGGTGTATTGTAATAGGCATATGTCCAACAAGTGATCAAAAGTTAATTAAAGAACGTCTAAGAGTAAATTTCAATATAAATATATAGAATAGTGGAGCGCCACAGTCAAGCATTAGTTGTGTTGCCGGATTTTTACGGCGTTTGAGCAGCACTTTTAAGGGCCTCCGATATTCTCACTCACTCTGCGAAACACAGTACAAATAACGTTTCACGCTGAGTGTTCTGTGAGCCCGTGGTATCACTTCGGACGAGCCGGCCCAATTAATGCGTCAACATATGCTTCAGCATGGCTATCACTCGGGTGTTAAAAGAGTTTTGATTGTTTAACGAGAAAACTGCTGAAACTTTTATAAAATTGGGTATAGTAAGGAAACATAATCTTATATTTACAATGTAGATAAAGTCTACAAAAGTTTACATTAAAAACTTACCACAAACCCTATTTTTAAACCGAGAACCATATTTATACCTTTTTACGTATATTTTTGCTTTTCTTAATATTAATTTCATCTCTTATTTCTTTCACGTCCAAATGACTTCACCCGTCCGTGCACAGACGGCATTAATACATATCTATGTACATAGGCAATACATAATGAACATATTTAAATAAGTAAACCTTTATTTACACACAAACACAACTATATATTATATAATATAATTTATACACAAATAAAAAAGGCCAAAAAGTATAACTACTTTGTATGTGGTATTTTTCTTTAGTTTTAATTATTATCTATGTTACCGCTGACACCTGTCAGTACTATTGCAATATATTTGTGCGTATGTATAAGATATAAGAAAGAGTAATAAATGTTATTTCTGTTTTTTTTTCAGAAACGTAAGTTTCATAATTCCGTAGCGAAGTGGTTTAATAGATCTACCATGAAGCGAGAGGTATCGGGTTCGAATCCCGGTCGAATAATTATAAATTATTATTTAATTTATAGTTTATTTGGTCTCTGGAAGGGCTTGACAGTTGCCGGCGACCGTCTTAATACTGTTACAATTATCGGAGGGTCTTGCTGAAGCATATGCGGACGCGCAAATTGTCAGCTGGACCGAAATGATACCATGGGCTCATAATTCTTAACGTGAAATAACAGTTGTACTTGAAATGGTACTTGCATTGTGTTTCGCAGAGTGAGTGAGGATATCAGAGGCCCTTAAAAGTGCCGCTTAAGCGACGTAAAAAGGTGACACAACCACTGCGCGGAATGTGGCGCGGTTGTCCAAGGGCGGCGACGGTGTTCTCTTACCATATAGGATACCCACCTGCTCTGTTGTCCAAAACGGGATTCGAACTCGATACCTCTGGCTTCATGGTACACTTTAGAACCATTAAGCTATGAGGCTCTCAAAAAATCTCTCTGTTCTGTTATGTACTAAACAGGTTTAATAAGAGCTTCTATTAATACTTTCAAATCTTTAGCAATAGATACAAGCGAATTACCTCTAGTTGTAAGGTACAGTACTAAGCCATGTCAGAACTGATTGCTCCTCAGTTTTGATTTATGACTAGCGCACAATGACTTTTCTGTATTATACAAATTGTTAGAGGTCAAGTTTAGTAAACGTCATGTTACTTGTAACGTGTATTCTATTTTTATTGAACGCTGTCGGAATGTTTTTAAAGTATGGACGTTGCCCACGGCTCGCCCTAAAGTCCGCGTGAAGCTGGAGAGGCCTTATGCCGACAGCGTTAGTCAATTGAAAAAAAAATGTTTTTAAATACAAAAGCAAAAGGTATATCTGTAAAAGTATTAAAAACCTCATTTCAAGCAAAATTAAAATTTCTTTTTTCCAAAAAAACCAAGGGACGTACATTATAATTTATTCGGTCTTTGGAAGTTCTTGACAGTGGCTGGGTCTTAATACTGTCGTAGGAGAGCCATGGTCAAGCATATGCTGTCGCACAATTGGGTCGGCCTGTCCGAAGTGTTACCACGGGCTCACAATACTCAACCTGAAATGGTAGTTGTACTTGAAACGGTGTTTCAATTGTGTTTCGTTCAATGAGGATATCGGAGGTCCTCAAAATGCTGCTAAGTGACATATAAAGCCGACCAATAGAACCAATGCGCGGTTGTCCATGGGCGGCATAGTTCTCTCACCATATAGAAGACCCACTGGCTCCATTATCTGCTATACCATGTAAAAAATACATCACACCAAAGGATTATTTTTAACACTTGCAAATTATAAAAGATCTAATGAGAAACTTGTAAGGAGCGTGTGAGATTCGTATTATTAGCAACTTGCTCGCTACCAGCTTGTCCCAGCATCTTTTCGTGGGCGATCTAATTACCGACAAACCGAGAACAATAATACGTAATCTGAATATTTATGAGCCCATGATACAATGCATCCGTGAACTTGATATACTTTACTGTTTATCTTGAAAATTGACTCCGCAATGAATAATTTATTGTGAGCAACCGCGCACTGACGTTAAACATATTTTAATATAAATCCATCTATATTGTATGCAAAACGCCATTGAATGCGGGGCAAGCGTCATTATTCGAATATGTTTGCAGCGATATACATCACGCGGGGCTTCGTTGCTGAATTTTAAACAAATCATCTTTCGCTCGGTGCTCAAGGATCGCGGAATCGATTTTAATAATCGTTTCGACTTTTAAGCCGTATACGGCCAAGACCCGCATTGGCGAGGACCCAATAGAGAAACAATGCGATTTACTACTAACTATTGAGGATATAAATTATTCAAATAAAGCTACTTTGTTGTGGAGGTCGTAAGCCTCATAAATACATCTGCAAGACCCTTAACATGTCCTGGTTGCATTACAATAACTGGATTAAAATGCCAATTTGTGTGTTCAAATCAAAAACAGTCCTGTGGGAAAAGCCAATTTATTACTTTGTTTCTATAATATTAATTAAATGAAATGTATAACAAAGGACAACGTTAAATAAATATATTAAAGTATATCTAAATCTTGGGAGAAACAAACCAGGGAGTCTGCCCCGGGCGGGCGCTTACTAAAGTCTTTCATAAATAGAAATAATTTAATGTTAAAAATGCCTAGTTGGTAGTGAAAATATATTAATATTTTCTTTTAATATAATTAAATTTATTAATATATTACACATATATATAAATATTAATAAATTTATTTATTAATATTAATTATTATTCAAAGATTATTCGAAATGGAATGTAATCCGAGGTATTCCAATCCACATAAACTTTTATTCAGCGTTGTATATGTGACATCGTTTCGTGAACGACGCATCGAAATTAGAAATCATTAGCGTAATGGTTGCCCTAGATACAGCTGTTACAATAAATTTCTTAATTGTCTCGCGCCTTCCAGATTCTCAGACGATGGAGCGAAATTGAGCTTTATGCTCGCCGCAAAACCATCAAGTTAAGTAATAAAATTCACAGTTTCTCAATAAATACATCATAATAAACTTCGCCATTATTCAAAGTACTTATTGACGTTAAGAAAATATAAATGTTGATAGTACAATTACATAAAATATGATAATTGGTCGCGTTATGGTCACCAAGAAACTTTCTTTTTCTCTTTTTATAGTATCCACTTTACCTTTTTTCTTCTACTCGTGGAAGAGACATGATGAAATCTACGACTTCGTATTTTTTAAATTCAGTAGCGGATGTACCTGCTGTGTTTCGCAGAGTGAGGATATCGGAGGCCCTTAAAAGTGCCGCGAAAAGGCCGGCAATACCACCAAAGCGTGGATTGTGATGCGGTTGACTATGGGCGTCGATGTTCTCTTACCATATAGGAGACCCACCTGCCTCCATTCATTATTTATCACTATACATTAACTCCTAGCCGTAAATTTTAAATCTATTTAATATAATTATCATTATAATCACAGAGAAAATTATTTGAAAATTAGTTTGAAATAATATAAAAATGTTAAACTATTAACTACTACAACCATACAGAGAAATTATTATATAATTAATTTATGACATGCATATGCATGTCATAAACATTAATTACAAGGAAAGGTCACATATCTCGGCTATTTCTTCACATTAAATTTTCGTTTGCAGTATTGCGTATTAAAGATGGAAGAAATAGCTGAAAAATGATAAATTAATTCGTATAAACTATATTTTTTATTGTAAGTCATGAATAAGGTTTGATGGTAATTTTTCAGTTTTAGTTCTATTAGTAAAAGAATAACTTAATTGGAAATCATAAATTGAATTAGAACTCACTTCGAAAGTTGTTGTTTCAAAGCCAAATAGAGCCTTTGTTTTATGTAATTCTGTTGAACAAAAATTCAAATTTTGAACTTTGTATTATATAGCGAACAACGGAGCAGGACCTGATTGTAAGAGACGGAGCAAGCCACACTTTAGTTGTGTTGCCGGCTTTTACACAGATAACGCAGAAGTCTAAACACAGCAAAATAGTAAATATACGCTAGTATTCTGTGAGTCCGTGGTATTAAACCAGACAACTAGCCCAGTTACGCATTAGGACAGCTATATCGTGACACTACCAGAGGGGTATAAAATTATGTCACATCCTTAAGCCCTTCAAAAGAACGAAAAAAATTATAAACTAAATTTGATTTAGACTAGTCATCGAACCCGTTACCTCATCACGTTAGAAAACCCTTCAGTTACGAGTCAACTACAGCACAAAGCATCCACACTCAAAAACTCAGTAATTAGATACGTTAAAATTCGGCTGAAATACTTTCGAGCTATCATAATCTGGTAGAGAGAAGAATCAATAAAAATATTAATAATACATAAACAAATTCAAAGCATTTACGAATAGGAATACAGCTAAAACATTCCACAATGATTGAAGTAAACTATTTGTAATATCTTAGACATTCTCGGGCTAATGCGATTAAGTGAACACGAAAATAAGAGACAAGCTCTTCCCAATTCATTAGGATAATGTATAATGCGACCAACGATAGCTTACTCCTTCGTAAACAACATTAGACACGGGAATACTTTTATAACGAATACAGCCTTATTTACGTTCATGTATATATGAAATACAATACGAGCTGTCTTTATAAACGTTTCTCGATTGTAATTGCGTAGAACTATAACTTAAAATGCTTTATAATTATCAAAACCTTCAAAAATACGTTCAAAAGTTGAAATTTATATTTTATACACATTATAATCTACATAGGAAGATGAAGATTTCTCCCACCACCCTGTGAAGTCAGAGCTTACAGAGATGTTTCCAAGCCATTACGAATTGGAGACCTTTCAAATGAAACAAATCACTCGTTCCTAGAGGTTGTCCATTGAATTCCGTATTTATGATTAAACATTGATGACGGTTATATTTGCTCAGGGCTTTATCATAATATATAGATAGATTAATATTATAATATATGAATTAGATGAAAAGACGGAACAAAACCAGTGTGGGGTGAAAGTATAAACTAAAACAATAACAAAATGATATCATAAACTCAAAAAGAGATAGAGAGAGCCAGTTTAGTCAAAGGAAAATATTTTTTTTATTTTGAGGTCGGCTCGTCCGAAGTGATACCACGGGCTCACATAATACTCAACGTGAAACGGTGCTTGCACTGTTTCGTTGAGTGAATGAGGTTATCGGAGGCCCTTAAAAAGCCGGTAATACAACGGTGTTCTCTTACCATATAGGAGACCCACTTGCTCAGTTCTCCGCTATACTGTACAATAATTATTTAACAAATAAAAGTTTCTACGCTTATAAAAGTTCATTGAAAGACGAATTTATGTTCAACAAACCAATACAGTGTTAAAAATGCAACGGTAAACATTGAAAAGACTATCATAAAATATGAATGTTTTTATTGGCTAGCTAATCGTTTCCCTTACGAAATAGGTTTTATACAATTTACATATCAATCGAAGTGCAAGTTAGCCATAATTAATGCTTTATCCACAAGCACTTTTGTTAAACTTGTATAACCCCAAAGACATATTTTTTTTTATATAGCGGACGACGGAGTAGGTGGGTCTCCTATCAGGTAAAAGATCAGCCGCCCATGGACAACTTAATGCGTGCTTTGGTTGTATTATGATTTCAAAGGCCTCCGATATCCTAAATTACTCAGGGAAACAGTAGGTACAAGTACTTTTTCTGACGCACGAACTGGTCCAGTTAGTGCGTCAGAATATGCTTTAACATGGCTCTCATACGGTTGCGACAGTGTCAAGATACACACCTGGTCATGTCAAATTTTAGTCGTTCAGAAACCGACACTTCTCGCTTCGAAGGCTTACAAAGCCACATAGCCACGAGGCTAAAAAAGACGTTTCTGATTTTAAAATAATATCCTGAAATGTCTATGTTTATAACAGTATATGACTTCTTAAGAATTAACCAATGACATCCTATAAAGCAAGCCAGTTAACTGATCAAACAAAAACGCTACTCAATCACGACAGAAGAAGAGGTGTTCACTGTACAACCATCAATCATTACGGTTAGAGACGCGTACGCCTACTAAGACTAAAAATATATTTAGAATACTAGCCTAATATTTGCTCTTAATCGGTTCGTGAAAATCATTCAAGTATTTGATTCATCTGTTTATTGTGCTTTTTAAATAGATTTTAATTACATATATAGTATATTTAATATATATATATAAAATATTATACTATAAAACTGAACTGCGATCACCAACACGCCTGCCAAGCGTGGCGATCATGGCAAACACCGCCTCAAGGGAGAGGCCCATGTCCAGCAGTGGACGTCTTACGGCAGAAATGATGATATAGTATGAAACTCTGGCAAGTCTTCAAATAAAAAATTTCATTCAAATAAAACATAAAATGTTGATAATGAATGCTTTTTAAAGTACAGAATACAGAATTTATTTTAAATTTTTCTATTTTTTATAAATTAGTTATACCTTTATAAGAAAGTATTTTGAATGTAAAACGGCAATCAACTTTATTTTAGCGAGAAAGCCTATTTATGAAATATTTACTAGATACTCCATATCAGTACCTGTTACTATACCTGCTACTAGTATATACTAGTCACTAGAAGTTGGAACGGGGCCAAAAATGTAATAAAGTACTTCTCGTTAAATCTTTGATGGCACTACTTCTATTAACCTGTTCGCTGCTTGTAAATTTTATTAATATGTATTTTTGAGAAAGAGCATAACAGCTGCTATGTGAGTTTTTATGACATAATCCGCCTACATTTTGTGGGATTGGCTTTTGAATTAGTTTTGTCGGTTTGTGATCAAAATATTCATTTGAAATATAACATTTATGCTTACGTAAACTACAGACTATGTAGTTTAAAATGATATGATATATACAAGGTTATCTATTTTATTAGAAGGTATCAACAAGTAATAACTAGATTGTGTTGCTCTGTAATTAGAGAACGACATTTAAAGTTTATTATTACACTGTCGATCCCTGATTATAATATTAATGCCATGTGTTCATTCTGTATCTAAGCACTGAGAACATCAGGTGCTATGCCACGTATCCTTCGGACTATAGAGTGACATTAGAATGACTATAGATAATTACGCTTTTACCGACGCTCGTGATAGCGCGGCAAATATAAAATTAAAGAATTTATTTCATTACATATATAATAGAGAGAAAAATATTACACTATCCCAGTTTTTATTAGTTTTACATATTTAATAAAAAAAATACAGGACATAGGTCGCCTTGCTTACCTTAATAAGTAAATTTATTTATTAAAAAAGTATTTTCGTATGTAATTTTATAAATTATTTTAAAAGAATTCAAAATAAATACAGATAAGAGGGAGGTCTTTGTCCAGCAGTGGACGTCTTACGGCTGAAATGATGATGACAGATAAAAAAATAAAATTTAAATTAACTTTACATATCTTAAGGCGGGTATACACCTTAAATTAAAATTAACTACCGACCTGGTAAGCGTTGGTTTGCCATGTAATCCATGAAAGTTAGGTTTTATAGGCATTATCAAACTGCAATGTTTTTTTAGAAATCAATCGTACATATTTTTGTATGAGCGTTTATTCTTCAACTTACATAACCAATCCGACTACCTGCATAAAATTTATTTTTGGGTTAATTTATCGCCTATGTTTCTCAAATAAAATAGTTTTCTATTGGTGAAATAATTTTCAAGATCAATTCAGTAGATCTAGAAATTAAGTTACAAACTCAAACTTTTACTCTTTATAATAGATGAAGATTTCTATAAAATTTATTCATTGTAATATTCCACAGAGAGAGATTCCACAATAACGCAGAGTGGGACGTCCCGCCACGCGATGGATAGCCGATCTCGTGAAGGTCGCGGGCAACCGCTGGAACCAGATCGCTCAAGATCGTAACAGGTGGGCGTCTTTGGGGGGGGCGTATGTCCCGCAGTGGGCTTAATAGGCTG